>CM064969.1:69726379-69785859 GCA_032847665.1 Solanum chilense
TCTCCAAGAATGTTAACTAGGAAATCAGCTTCCTTACTTGAGAATGATAATGCAGCGGGCATGTTTGTGCAAGTTAAAAAGCCTTCCACGTTGTAAGTGATCTTGTGAAATTTCTTTCAAGTTTGAGCAAATTATCCTATTTATTCTTCAACAACTAGTAGTTTCAACTTTATTTTCTGCTGCAGACCAGATATCCTTCCAAACAGGAAACGTAATAGAGTATTATGGCGTCGCGAAGAGGAAGAGATGATTGAGGTACATTTCCAGAAATATCTACTGTATAGGTTTGTTTCGGTAGTGTGAGACAAGGATACATAGTGTCCTTACATTGGAAGATCTGACATCTATATTTTTAGACTTACTAGGTACTGACTTGATTAACAATGATAGTTGGGTTAAGTTCATCGACTGAACTTTGATAATGCTATCCTCATACCACCATTTCATCTTCATCTTTTTTCTTTTGTTCTAGTTTTTGCAACTTCACTTCTGTCTCCTTTATTCAACTTAACATTTTAAGGTTCTTTATGCTTAAAAAGCCATATGTTTTGTGCAGCATTGACATCTTACAGACTTTGCAATTGATTTGGCTTGTCGTGTGTAGTAGCAACTGACTTTCTTATAATGGCTTCAATGGCACGGAATGACTTAATTTTATGCTCTTCAGTCCCTCTTTTCCTGTAAAATTCAGGTCAAATGAGGGTGCATAAAATACGTATGGGAAAGTAATGGAGAAAGAATAAGAAAACTTTAGATATGTGATTTCTTGTGGTTATTCTTGCGTATTGCAATAATTATCCATTTTCCCAAGTTGGTTTACCACCACATTCAAAACTAGAAGAAGAAAAAAGGGAGATGACAAACTGCAAAGTAAAACAGTCAATAGGACGGGCAAAAATGAAAAAGTTTATGTTGATAATTCCTTCTCGCCCCTCTGTTAAGGGCAACCTTGTATCATCCTACAAGCTTCCCGTTTGTATTTTGTATCTACCTTGTAAAAAATTCTGCACTTTCCAAACTTCCTGTTTGTTTGTTTTTTTTGGTTGGGGTAAGGAAATTTTCCCTTGTTTACCCCTGCATTGCGAAAAAATGTGCTGCACTTGTATAGTAGGTATAGAGAGGAGAAACAAAAGTCTGCTTATAGCAAAGGAAACAAAAAATCCTAAACAGTAACCTTTCTCTTGTATCACGGATGATAATTATTTATTTGGACAAGTATGTTATAGAAAAGTTCCATTGCTTTAAAATTTACGAAGTATTGAGATAACATTGCTGCGCCTGTAAATGCACACAGTGTAGTGGTTCATATTGTTCGTGTCAGTTGGCATCACTGGAGAATTTTGAGTGATTCATGAAGATCAGAAGCCTCTTGTGATGAATGATGACAATATAAGTCTCACAAGCCTAAATACTAGATTGGTTGAGCAACCCACTGGTTTTTCTGTGTGCAGTGTCAGCGAAAAGTGGTTTGTCGCTGATGTTTGCAGTTATCTGATTCATTTGCTGATATGTCTGAGTTCCTGAGTTAATTATGCATGTTGTGGCTGCAGGAAGGAGTTCAAAAATTCTCATCCAAAGTAAACAAAAACATTCCATGGAGAAAAATTCTAGACTTTGGTCATCATGTGTTCGATCATTCTCGCACTCCAACTGATCTCAAGGACAAATGGAAACAAATGTGCTCTAAACATGGTGGTCGAGTTTGACCAGGAGTTCTTTGCTAAAAACATGTGAAATGTTGGAATTGCTTTGTGATATCCAGATTCAAATGTGTGATGAGGAGTACCTTTCTTCTTTCTTTTTGTGGATAGCTTCTTCATCGAGCAAGCAGGTCAGTTTTGAGGAGTAAAAAATTAAAATTAGTTGTAGTTTCTTATTTGTTAAGATAAACATAACGTTGTTATGGGGTTTACTAATGTATTCTTTGGTTGATCGCTGCAGGGAACTTGTAAATTTCCTTATAAATCTTAGCTTATTGTACCCGTTACTTGTCAAAGAACACGAGTATAGTTGATACACGGATAGTTTGAAAGGGAAATTGTTCTTGTTTGGTTGTTTTTCGAGCACCTTTTCTTTATGCTGCACCCACTCCTATATCCCCTGGGGGGTTGCATAATAGTAACCAAACAGGGGTTATTTGGGTTCGATAAAAGTTATTGGGTTCATCCGAATTTTCATTGGTACTATAGCTTCCTACCCCTTGCACATGTGAATGTAGCCTGTTGAGTTTCTCAATTCAACTAAGTTTTGTATGGAGTCTCGAGGCTTATTTAGTTATTTTAGTATAGCTGTTCATAAAAGATTTTATGTTAATTACATATGTTAAGGCTATTTCTTTGTTGATATACCCATGCAATTTGGAGTTCAAAATTGAAATTTTAGTTTGGAGTTTGTGTTTTTTTATGATGTTTGAGCAGAACTTGGACATTTGATTTTAGATTTCAAATTTCTAATTCTATTGAAAAATAGAATTTGAATTTCAAGTATGTGATTTTAATTGTTTTTTTTATAAAACGAAAATTATAGCTTGCCTCATAAGTTTTTTTTGCAAAAATAGGCTCATGCTCGGCTTCAAGAAATTGTTCGGAGGGATTATGTTAAAGAATAGTTAGTTACAACTATCGTTTATTTAGTAGACAAATGAAATTTTTTCAAAAAATCAAGTATATTTGACACAACTTTTATTCCTATAGAACCCACAAGTTATTGCGTTAGATAAGAGATATAACTCACTACTTGTATCGAGCTTATGCCGTATAAGACAAAACATTGTCTAAATATATGTTGAACGAGTTAGCTATACATAATTTATACTCCATATAGCTTATTTCTATAATAAAACTTGCACCGGACAAGGCAAAAAAATTATTAATTTATGACTTAAAAAATTAGGTCATAGATAATTGATCTATAAAGAAGTTAAAACTATCATATTTGAGAGCAAAAATTGAAAAACACCTAAAATAACGGCATCCGTGAGAAAACTTGTTGATAAACAACAAAGCTACTTTACAATTGAACTCAAATTGTGTATGAATTACATAAACATTTTGAGTAAATAATTTTATTTTGTAGAAAGTGATGAGGATGACTACCACTAGGACCTCTTAACCATAAAAATCTCTACTCTCATCATACTTTTTTTTTTGGGTTTCTCATCCGTTGTTTGATACTAGAGATATTAAATGAGTGGATTGAGTAAATAAATAGATTTTAAAATGGAGAGAAATAAAAATTGCGTTAGATCCTGACCCGTCAAAGTTTACTTTCGACAAATGTGTTGGACTCAAATGTACTTTAAAACGGTTGGATCTTGGCCCGTCCAATTTTACCCGATTAATCTCAATAATTTTAATATATTATTATTATTTAAGTTTTATAATCACAATTTGAATTTCAACGGAAGAAATATTTTTTTTTTTTTAAAAAAAAAGTACAAATACATAGATAAATTCTAAAAGATATAAAATATATAGTAATCCATATTTTTAATATAAGAACACACATTACATCATTGCGAATAAAAAATCTTAAAACGGATTAAAATTGAAGATTAAATTAAGCTCAATTAAGCATTTCCTTAAGATTGGTTAAGGCTTGAATGAGTTAAGATTGAATTCAAATCAAGAAAATCTTGAGTTCGACTCTTAAAATTCTAGACGGGTTTGACAGATATTAGAACTCATTTTTGACATCCCTATTGGAGCCCGACTACTTGTAGGTAAAGTGCTATCTCACAAAAAGTAATTTTTTTTAAAAAAAAAAAACTTAGGAATCAAATCCTATTCCATGCAGGAATTGAATTAAGCTACTCGTTTTCCCAATTCCAACTAAAAGTCGGTTTTTTTAATCAACTCCTATTTCATTCCAGATTTGGTTAAAACTCAAAATTTATTTTCTCTATATATACCTTATGACTACTTCCATTATTTTTCCATCTTCAAGAATCACTCTTGTAAACAAAATCTTGATACACAATGTCTCTCTTTCAAAATTGGACTATTTGTACTGATTACTTTGGTGTCAAGCTGCCATCGCCACCTCTCCCAACAAAAGAGAAGAAGAACGCGAATTCAACAGATACAAAAGGTGGTTCAGCAACAGCTAATGTAGGTGTTGGTGAAAGCAACAATGGCAAGAACAAAGCACACACTATTACTCCATCCTCTGATGGCTTCTGTAAGACAACGGAACAGGACAAGGAAAAGGCGGAGTTCAAAGATACAAAAACTGCTAAGAGATTGAGTACTATTGCAGCAATAGCTAATGTACTTGCTGGTGGAAGTAGCAATAGCAAGAACAGAGGACTCGCGATCGTTCCAGCTTTTGATGGCTTATCTCCTTTTGAGATGTTTGTTTCTGATTGATCATTTTTCTTCTAGCTAAATTTAAAGAACAAGTGTTGTTTTCTTATTTTCATCTTCTTCTACATATATAGCAAGTAATTTTCTCTTCAACGTGCATAAACTCGAATTATGATAGCTGTTTTCTGATGTTTTTCTTCAATTTCATATTCTAAAACATGATTCAATACATTTACCCACACTGGAACCTGACTAATCCGAATTCATGAAAATTGATGAAGAACAAATAATTCCTTTTCACTATAAACATACAGAGATGAAACACAAGTAAACATAAAGCAAAAGTGAGATCAAAGCAGATTTGGTGTAATGGTAGATTTATTTTTATTTTAGACGAATAATTTTTACAGCAACCAGGTAATGAGAAGTATCATAAAAGCAAGATGTACACTAGATTTCTACAGCACAGGAAAATAAAACTTCGGCACGTTTGTACCTCATGGCTGTTTACCAAGTTAAAACGCGTTCCTTTAGATGATGATTCCACTTGGAATTAAAGCATCCTTGATGACAGTGACAATCCCACTCTTGATGAAGTATCCATCTGTTTCCCTAGCCGCTTCTTGAACATTGTCTTTGTTAATGATCTGACAAAAGAAAATTTATTATTAGGAACTCATGCTATGAATATGGATACATGATATCGAGAAAAAACATTACACATCCATTGCATGTTCAAATGACACTAAGTCAGAAGTGTAAAAGTTTAAGGAATTTAACCTTCACATTGTCCCCTATACGGGCATTCTTGTCGATAATGGCTCTTTTGATGTGACAATTCTTGCCGATGCCAATTGGGACACTGCCCTTTGCAGCCAGCAGCTTCCTGTCAGCATCAGTCTGAACCAATAATGGGTCAGAAAGCGAGTCCGCTATAATAAGTGAATAGAGTAAGGAAACCACAAGCTCAGTATTTTCTTTATCATGTGTAGTTTGACTCTTAAGGCAAGTTGCTCCGCAGTAAACCATATATACAGCAAGTGTAATAAGCGAAGAATGTTAAATTCATGTTCCCGTGTATATTAGTTTTAGAAATGTTTTCTGGTCATCTAAGAATTATTAGCATTACCTCGTAGTAATCTGCCCCCATCAAAAGTGAGTCTTCTATAATTGCTCCCTCTGATATGCATGATCTGAGCCCAACCACGGAATGGTGAATCTTACAGTTCTGCAAACAGAAATATTGATTAATAACTATGTAGTGGTATACTATTTTTCTGCATTTTCTGGAGCACAGTATGATGAAAAATGAAAAAAAAATGGTAAAAAGCATCTCGCATTCACTTAGGGTCCAGAAAAGGTCCAAACCCAGGGTATAATGTAGACAACCTACCCAAAGCATTAAAGGTTGATTCCATGTCTCGGACCTGTTACCCTCTACGCACACAGAGACAACTTTAACGTTGCTCCAAGGCTCCACTTCGATTCTCCAATATTAGTAAGTGAGTTTTAAATTTTGTGCGCCTAAACTTAATCAAAGAGCCAACTTTTAGATGTTATATTTCAGACCAATTGTCTCTAATAAGTCAAGATCTATAACATCAACAATATTTAGCCTCTCTCCAACCATGATGGAAAATCAAACTGAGAAGAAAATGCAAGCATGCCTCAGATGAGGTCACAGAAAATATTGAACATGTCAGAGATATGCCTCACATATTTGCTATCAAGACTGCAACTTGGAAATATAGGAGCCTTGAAACAATAAATAGTTACCTTGATCACACAACCTTCACCAATGACACTATCTGTGACATCGGCATCAAGCATTTTTGATGGTGGCAAATATCGAGGTTGGGTGTAGATTGGGGCTGATCGGTCGTAAAAGCTTCAGTAAATATTGAAGACAACAATATTAGTGTCAAATCAAAGTGAGTGGATAACAGAGCATGGTAACTGTAGAGAACGATCTCCTTGAGATCAGCAAAATTACCTAAAATCTGGCACCGGCTTTTTTGTAATGCCCAAATTGGCATTGTAGAAAGCTTCAATGGTACCAATATCTTCCCAGTACCCATCATATAAATAAGCTTGCACCTGAGAACACAGATACATAAGACTTCTAGAAACAACACAAACCAAGTGACCATTATCTTAAAAAGAAATTGAGCGCGATGCATCATTCTTTTTTGAGTTTCCACATTGATGACCAGAACAAGCAAAGCAACAAAGAGAAGAAGAAAAATAGAGAAAAACTTGAGAGGGGCAACACACGAAAGCAGAAGACAAAAGAGAGCTCATTTCATAACCATAACCATATTTGGAAGAGAGTTCAAGAACTTGAGACAGTAAGGCCCTATTGCTCTAGAGTAAATGCCAGAAGATGCAACTTTTTTTATGCATTGAACACAGCAAAATGTGTATATTTCATATTCCAACTTTCATGATAAGTAAAAGTAACATGAAGTGTAGGTTCTAAAGAAAGTACATACTCTCATCCCAAGTGAAGTTGCACCAGGAATAACTTCACTACCAAAATCATTGGCCCCAGGAAACTTATCACGGAGTAGGTTTAACATCACGTCTTTGCTAATGACATATATACCCATACTGGCGATAAAAGGCATTTCTTTAGCTCTCTTGTCATCAAGACCTAAAATGGTAGTATCCACCTGAAATACATCAAAACAAGAATTAACACATGCTAATAAATTCTTTCTTGAGTAGTTCTGAATTGAAAACCATTAGGACTATGATAGTCATACTTTCATTGCTTGCAATTGCTCTCCTTGCGGTTTCTCTGCAAATTCAATAATGCGTCCTTCTTCGTCAATCTTCATGAGACCGAATGCAGTGGCACGCTTCTCGTCCATTGGCAGTGCGGCAACAGTAATATCAGCATCTGTTTCCCTGTGGGCTTGAATAAACTTTTCATAATCCATTCGATACAGATGATCTCCAGCAAGTATAAGGTATTCAAGAACATTATGCTCCTCAAACAACCACAGATATTGTCTGACAGCGTCGGCAGTGCCCTACAGACAAGCATCAACACTTATTATGCCAGTTTGTGAAGTAAACTAGTTCAGAGCAGCAATAAAACGTAAATAGAAGTTTAATTCAAGGTGTCATGCACGAATGACACCCGAGTTACAACTCAAATAATGCATTTCTAAACAGCTCTTCAGAAGCTTACAAAGATATAGGTAGTTTAAGTGCTAATTGTATGCTTCATAGTAATTGAGTTGATATCTGTATCCTCGTATAATAACAATAACAGTAGTTTTAAGTGAACTCTATGCAGCGGGAATGAGAATTTACCTGGAACCAATCGGGGTTCTCCGGACTCTGTTGAGCAGCAAGAACTTCCACAAAGCCCTCATTTTTGTATCCTCCCATATTGCTAGCATATGCCCGTGAAAGGTGGCGATTTAGAGAGGCAGAGTTGAATTGTGTGAGAACATAGATCTTGGATATGTTACTGTTCAAGCAATTGCTTACGGGAATGTCAATCAGACGATAATTTGCTCCAAGTGGAACCGCAGGTTTTGCTCTTTTTTTAGTTAGAGGATAAAGTCGGGTCCCAGCTCCACCTCCAAGAATAATTCCCAAAACACTCTACATTGCATAAACAATTCAAGTTCAGATCACCGTATTTACTTAGAGAAATTCAGCTTCTTAAAGTTTCCATATCAAAAAAAAACAAGTAACCATAATACTTACTTCTAAGGACACGTGAATCATTGTCAAGCTATTACCAAATAAGGCTTTGTGAATACAATTAACTTAATACTACAATATAACTAGATTGATATACTTTGTATGAAAATATAAAAAAAGTTGACATATTGAAATGGCAATCTGCCCATTATTACTAATACTAACAAATAAAAAGTGTTCAGTCTAAGGATTAGAAGGTGAGACACACACTACTAGCTATGCCTGAAAACGTTATTTGGACTCTTTGAAATCGTCTTTGGTTGCGTGTCCGGTACTCCAAAAGTAGTGTATTTTTGAAGGATCCGACACGCGGGTGCAGCAACATTTTGCTCATGCTCAGATAGTCAGATCCAATGACTACATTTTCCAGAACATATTACTAGTTTTAACAGCTTTTCCAAGTCATATCATCAATCATGACTATCATGTGCATAATGAATCTTTGAAGAATGTTAGCAAAGAATTTTGTTAAATATTAAACAAATGAAGTAATCCTAGCACATTTTTAAATAGGCACGTGATTATGTATCAGAAAGAGGGAAAATAGGTGAGAGGATCTCGGATCTAGAACTACCCAGTCAAAATACTTCACTCTGAAGCAATCCACTCCATTTTTTTTAACAAGAGGATCTACTTCTCCAAACAGTCACAATCCAATAATCACCTCAATTAATCAATTAATCAGAGAAAAAAGTACCAAAAAGATCTACATTTTTATCTAATGATTTATATACTAATGCATAATATAAATTCCCAAATGTTATGATAAAATTGAGTGAAATTTATTTACCCTGCTAGCATCTGGGTCCAGACATGTCTGTGAATTCTGCGAATCAGAAACAGCCTTAGGCGACACAATCAATGGACTTCTTCTCACATTGAATCGTACTCCTTGGGAACGTAAGGACGATACAGGCATCAACTTGTCTCCGGCGAGATGAGAAGACGAAAATGAGAGATTTCTGCTGGATATTGCACGTGTAGAATCATTTCTTCTCTCATTGATGCAATTGTAGGAAGAAGGCGAAGATTTTAAGGCTCCAATGGAAGCCGCCATTGTTAACAAAGCTTGCTCTCAACTATAGATACTATAGGAGTGTGTGGTAGAGTGTGATTGCACTTAATTACAGCTGAGGTTTTTGGTTTTATAATACTGATATCAAGGGTAACTTTATAGACTTAGTTTTGTGGGAATTTACGAGAGGACCATAGGTATGACTGGTACACACTTCTTGTGATTGAGGGTATTTTGGGGATTGAAATATTTCTTGCGATTGAGGGTATTTTGGGATTGAAATATGACTTTTGGACTTCAGCTTAAAAAAATCTAAGGACGAAAAAGAATGTACTATTAGAATCATTATTTTTCAAAAAAACAGTTACACAGTTTTAATTTATTTGAGCTGCGTTATTTTTAAAAACAAGATTAAAAGATATTCCCATATGCTTAACTTATTTTTTATAAAAATCCTTATCAAATTAAATTAAAATGAAAAGAGTATTAAGAATTATTTATTAGTGGACGTCATTTCACTTGTTTGCACGAGAGTTAGATATGATCACATGTGCTTTAAAAAATTAAAAAAAGGGTGACGGAAGTGTATGAGCCGTGCATTATTAAATGTGATTAAGAGTGAGAAAATGAATTGTTTAACCAAGATTTTTTTGTATTTAAATAATTGGTATCTGGTACTTGTAGACATAGGGGAGGAAATGAAATGACAAAAGAGGTAGAATAATTCGAAATTGCCAGAAATGATATTATAGTTTATTCTATGCTGTCACTTTCACTATGAGAGTTGATGTATCAAGTTTCAAGAATATAATTATAAAATAATGATAATGACTAAAGACCCATGTTGCTATGTTTAAATGGACGATCAAATTTCATCGTCCGTCCATTTTGCCACTGAACATCAATCCCGTCATACTTTTTTTTCTCATTGGTATTCAAATTATACATTTTTTTTTGCACTTAATTAGTGAATGCATGATACGTTTGATATTCTGGACGTAAGTAAATTTAGTTCACGATTCAAGTAAAAAAGTTCATATTAGGCATTTATACTTAACTAATGGATGTATGATGTGTTTGAGCAGACACAACTTTCTATCAACTTGATGTAAGTAAATACTTATAAATGAAACTCACCATACTCTTTCCACGAGCCAAAGTGTGTGCCATTTATGTCCATCCCTGGCACACTGCGGTGCAAGAAACAGGCAAGGGCACATGAAAAGGCAGAGGAAGCTCACATGTTCTGAAATAAATTCACATTTGACAACTCAATAAACAGAAAATGCACAAAGAAAAAGAATGTCTTTTATGTACCAAATTTACTTATTTTTGCACATATATTATCCTTTCATTAAAAGGAATAAACTAAAGAGCAATACCAAACTACAAATAAACAACCATAGGAACATGATAGGTTTGCGAACAATAAATGTCCATTTTCAAGTACAACAACCCCCTCCTTGTGAAGCAGCTCCGTCTCTTCCACCTGAAGGCCCCGGAATGCCTCCATATCCAACTTTTATTCCATAGGACTGCAAAAGAAAAAAGGCAAGCATTAGTTTCGGAAACTATCTACTATTACGTAAATGATAATTATACATGAGATTTACAAGTACTTACTGAAATATTTGCAACGTAAGTTTCTGTTTTCTTAGTTCTCAAAACAATGATTAGGACATTCATCAATGCTATTTTATCACTACTCAACTGAAATGATACTCCATTAAACAGGGAACTCTGCTAACAATATGCCCAACTACTGGTCCCCAGATTGGGGTATGAACTCACAAGTCAGCAGAATGCAGATTGATGGATCGGTATTTCTTAGGATGGTTGGAATAATATCTTCTTAACTTCCTCCAAATAAATGTTGCCTTCCCACACTAAGACAGCATGTTCCATATCCGTGAGTTCTAGGTATCTAGCTCTCAAAAGGACACTGAATTCACACATTATTTTTATAGGTCAAAGTAAGATGAATTAAAGATCCCAGAAAATGAGAAGACTGATTCAATTAGGAACTGCTTAAACATCTACTCCAATTTGGATGTTACATTTTGCAAGACTATTCATCACGGAAACTGGCATCTCAGAAGCTATAACAGCATTTATCTGCAAATAATACAGCTAGACATTTGCAAATACACAAGACATGAACCCAACAATGGTTTCTCCAGATGGTCTTTTTTCTCATGCAGGATGTTGATCTTTGGTCAAGTGACCAGATCACATAGGGGATGAACCTCCTTAGGTGACGTTTGCAGATAATTTATAGTAATTATCTTGCAGAAACTTTCAAAATAGGTGTTCAAGTTTTGTTTTTTTTCAAGAAGTATCGGTCAAAAGACTTCCTTTAAAAAATCATATTGCAAGAAGTGGTTTTAGCAATTTCAAAAGAAAAGTTATCCACTAATAAAACACACTCAAAACTTCAAAAAACTGCAATTATTACAAGATGAAGTATTCTTTTGGGGAATAAAATTCCAAAGTATCCAAACGCATATATGTTTTCAAAAGAGAGAATATCCTCCAACTTTTTTATTTAATTTCAATCAAGAACACAAAATTAAAACAGGTTTAGAACAAGCAAAAAAACCTTCTTCATAACTCTTTACTTCATGAGATGCCAATTATGTCTTTCTAGACGATCGCCATTTTCATATTAACAGATGTCCACGGAAATTAGCCACACTAAAAGACTATAGATATATAAAAATGGTCAGGGCGTGACATACCTCATTTGATACATCAAACACTCCATCCTGTATTTTCTTATAAATTGTTGAGGCTGTTCTGATAAAAGCCTGAAAAGCAGCAGAAACAAGAAACCAGATAAACAACCAATTTATAAGTTTAGTTAGAGAAAAATATCCATGGATGGATATTAAAGGTCAGGAAAGTAGCGGATAGAAGAATCCCCCACCTCTTCAACATTCTGAGCCGTTTTGGCAGAGGCCTCCATAAATATCAACCCATTTTCCTTGGCAAACTGTTCGCCTTCCTCGGTGCTTACAGCCCTTCTGTGAGCCAGATCACACTTGTTTCCAATCAGCATTATGGTCATGTTTGCATTTGCATGCTGCCTTGCATCTTCTAGCCAACTAGCTAGGTGATTAAATGTTTCCCTCCTAAAATGTTTTGGCATGGGGAAAACAAAATCACCACTACATCAAATAGACCAAACTTTCATAATAACTTCATATATACACCTTAGTTTAATATTAAATTTCCTTCATTTGAGACAAAAAGAATAAGAACAAAATAACCCAGTGCTTATAGTTAGCTTTACAGACTTGTTCTGGTGCTCTCATAGCCAAAGACATGTTAGGCATCCGACTGGAACATCATTAGATAGGCTAGAAGTAATAAAGTGAAAGATTAGAAGGGAATGTTCATCGTTCATTAGGTAAACATCGAAAATGTTCTGTAAGAAAATTAACAAAAAACTGAAAATATATATATATATATATTCACAATGCTGGGAACTTAACACTTAGAATGCATCCTGGGGTAACAAGAATTTGTAGAAGAATATTTCTGGAACATTGATCAACGATAGAAGGACAGATCAAGAAATATATTCATTTATATTACGAGACATGTAACCTCAAGTTCCCTACAGGTATGGGAAGGCCAAAGACACTGCAGAGAATACCTTGTAATATCATAAACAAGTAGTGCCCCAGCAGCACCTCTGTAGTATGACCTCGTGATAGATCTGAATGATTCTTGACCAGCCTGTAATGGAGAACACTCATTAGATCATGCTTTTAGTCATTCACACGACCAAGAGAGAACAAAGATTACACCATAAAAACGATTCTACCATCAACAACACAACATTGAACATTAGGATAGATAATCCAAAGTTCCTATTAAGCAGTAACCACAACAACTATCTGAACCGTTAATTAATCTTAGCATTTTTTGTGCATAAAACTTAATTAAATCAACAGAAAAAGAAGGAAAGATGTTTCACTAACTGTATCCCAGATTTGTAGTTTAATGGGCTTGTTGTCTATTGTGATCATTCTAGCCCCAAATTCAACACCGATGGTCAAATCATGAACTGGTTGAAATCGTTTGTCAGTAAATTGCAACAGAAGACATGATTTTCCAACTCCTGCATAACAAAATAAATAACATTATCAACAATGTCTTATACAAGACTTCTTCAGTTTAACCAATAAATCTAATCGTTTGTCAGTAAGAGACGCCAGGAGAAAGAGCACTGCTATAAGCACATAAAAAAAACAAGGAAGTCTATGTATGTATCTAAACACAAACAAATACATGGCAAATCGTGAAGAATTATTTAGCATGTTTGTCATTATGCATACTACCAAGAGAAAAAATTATCCTTACCCAAAATGTCGGTGCTCCTAATTAGTCCTAAAGGCAATGTGTAAACCATGCAGTTTCTTAAATTGATATGATGATAAAACTCTTGAATGATCATCTTTACCATAAGCTGCATATAATTTATCTCTAAAATCAATGAGATTGCCAACACGAAAGCCTAACCTATAGCACAATTTTCCAACTCTCATCTTGTCCTCTATATTGATGGTACAGAAGGCTAACTGTTTTCACTTGTCAAAGATTTTGCAAGCTACACAACCAATGAAGAATTCCATTACTAAACTTACTCATCATGCTTTCACAAAGACACAAGAACCTATAAGTTAGACTCTCAAAACCACTAGTTGATGATACAATACATCCACAATTGCTAAAAATCTTCAAATGACCTTAGATCAAATGGATTCCGCTAACATAATCCTTCGTTTTAATGAGAGCCATTCATCGTGAGGACATGATCAACATCAATTTATATATGAAAAAAGCAAGTGATACAACAAAAAAAACCATAACATTCAAATTCTAGCAGCACAGAAACATCACAACCACATTTAACATTTCCATAGCAGCATAAATGAATTACCATATATTGAAATCCTTATTCTAGATCGAGATAATTAAAAATTCATGAAAAGAAAAACTAAGTTCAATTCAAACTCACCAGGAACCAATTGATCAGATCCAAATCAGGTGTTAAACAATAAAATTACACAAATAAAACCAGAAAAATCAGGAAAAAAAATATACCGGTATCGCCGATGATGATATACTTGAAGAGATAGGCGTAAGACATGTTTGAGAAGCAAATTCCGGAGAAAGAGTAATGGCTGAATATCGTCTGAGCTGTAGAAAACAATAGCTGTGAATGTATATTTTACCTGAAAAAATAATATACAAATCCCTAATAATTGCTGTATCGGTATATCCTTCCTCTTCTTCTTCTCTGTCGGTGATGCGGAGAGAGAAAGAAGAAACGACGGGAGAATTTACAGAGGCGCAAAGGCGTTTGAATATACGTAAATTATTGAACTACTTTGCCAATATTGGCGTGTCGAAGGATTTTCCTTCGAAGAGAAGGCACGACTCCAGCAAAGCTGTAAAACGGGTCGGGTAATCGGATCTCAACCCGCAGAAATAATTAATACTTCCTCCGTTCATTTTATGTAACAATATATGATTCCGCACGAGTTTAAGAAATAATGAAGACTTTGAAATATTTATCAAATTGCACATCAAAAAAGTAACTCATTTTTCTCTCTCCTCATAAATATATTAGAAAATTAAATGGGATCAATAAAAATAAAAAAGAAGTTATACCTTCAAGCACTTATATGTGACATTCTTTTGAGATTAAATAAAAAAGAAATGATTCCTCATAAAATGAGACAGATAGAGTATCTGAGTATTTATCAATCAAATCATTCAAAAATTCTGAGAATTTTATCAATCAAATCAATTCAAAAATTTATTAGACCATTATTATCACGATTACTATTATTAGATATCAAACACTTAATATCAGAAATATATTTAGCTTGTTAAGTTATTTTTAAACAAAGCATTTAGATAATATTTTAATCATGAGATTGAAGGATACTATGTAAAAGATTAAGTTTAAAAAGTCATTGTACTTTGATATTGGACTTAAATAGCAAATGCTCAATAGATCGCTAATAACATAGGATAAACCTCACCATCACTAATTTTACGTGACGGAATGCTGAGAATGAAGAGTTTCACATACTATTTATGAAACATCAATGCATGGTGTTAAAATTATATCATACTATTCTACTAAAATTATAATTTATTTCGCATAGAATTTTCAAAAATTTATTTAACATGAAATTACAGTTCAGATTTTTCCCGGAAAAGGCCCAAACTTAGGCTACATTAGCGGCTCAGCTCTATACCCATAAGTTAGCCCACTAAGAGGCCCAGTTGCAAGGTAGTTATGATTTACAACGAAGCAAATAGGGCCACCAACCAAAATGAAGACAATAAGTATGAATTGTTTAAGATTCTCAAATCGTGCAAGTCTGCACATTATCTGTCAAAATTGACTCTACTTTTTGCAATAAATCATCATCATTTCAAATATATATATATATATATATGAAAGAGTAGTATTATAATATGAGAAATTGGTATATATAAGTTTGATATTATTATTTTGTTATGTATATAGTTGTAGAACATGTCGAATCTCATTAGATTCTTTTTATGTTTTCTTCTTTTCTTTTTAATTCTTGAATATCCTGAATTAATTGGCTCCGTCGTTGAGTGTTTTAGTCACTAGGTTTGATATTAAGTACTTGTACATATTTAATGAGCTTTCCAAAACAATCACATAGTTTAAGCAAAGTTATTTGGTTCGTTCGAACAAGTAATATTCTATCCCTGCCTAACTAATCGAAGAAATTGTATTCAAAACATCTATAGAGACAAAAAAAAAAATCAAGCAATTTTATAGGTCAATCTTAACTTAGGAGAATGGAATTATTGATACCTAAATTATTTAAGTTTAGGAGAACTTAAGCTGGCATCACATAACATTTGTCAAAATATTAAAATAAATAAAAAGAAAAAGCAAAATCTAGTTATTACTAACATGTTAGTATCCGATAGTTTCTAAAAAAAATTTTTTTTTTAAAAAAAAGGGAAAAGTTGTTGCAACTTTCTGCAAATGCTTTCAACGTTTCATACCTCGAGAAAAACTTCTTTTTTCAATATTTTACGATGTCTAACATCTTCATTAAAGTCTGAATATATTCATATAGCATATTACATGACCCATTCTGAATGTAATGTTTCGCATGGTATTTTTTCTATATCCTAAAAACTCAAACTCAAAATATCGAAATTCTAATTAAAGTTAAAAGAACTTCAATTATTCTATCACAATCTAAGTCGACCAAAAGACTATTAAGAAGTCACAATGACAGCAGCAACCAGAAGAGAAAGTAACTAAGAAATTATGAATTTTGGGACCCATTTACAAAGTCAAGCCCATTTATATTGGTCCATTAACCCATTAAATAGAAGCCCACCCCAATGCAGTGCTCATTGAGATGGGTCACTCTATTTTTGTATTTTCTTTTCATAAAAATAACACTACACACACATTTAAGATGTTAAATATCAAGTTATAAACAAACTTTTTCATATTAAACTACTTATAGCATATTATTATCAAGTTATAGCATATTAAGAAATATTATATTATTATCATTAATTTTTTAAAATAATAATTAACTTATTTTAATAATTCAATTACCATATTTAAATCAATGTAATTAATTACACTTATTATTTTAAGTTACCTATTTTAAACAAAACTCTTAATTAAAGTTATTAAATTAAATATTATTTACTTACCTTTTTTAAGATAACTTCTAAATTATAGGGTTTTTATCAAAATTTAAAAAATTACAGTTTTAAAACTGTAAAACAATATCTAAAAAAGAAAATAATTTATATTCCCCAAAATTGTTGTTCTTCCCCATTTATTTTCTCCATCATTACAATCGCACGACTCTCAAAAATTTTCAAAAGTTTCTCACGCTTTCACCATCTCTGCACGCCCAATTCATCTCTCAAAATTCCATCTCTCTTAACTCTATTCTTCAAGAATTCTCAAATAGTTCCATCCAAATTTTAATTTTTATCACTGAAATCGTTAAATCTTGTAATAAACAACCGTACAATGTCTAAAAGAAGCAAAGAAACGCCAAGAAAAAGTAGAAGATTGAATGAAGAAGCAAGTTCAGACGATTTTCATGCTCCTTCTTTCAAAATTTTATCACAAACACAAAATCCAAAGGAAAACGAGAAGAAGAGAAAAGGGAAAGAAAAGAAAAAAGAATATGAATCCAAGAAAACGACTAAAGAAAGAGGAAAGAAAAGGAAAGGAAAAAAAATCGAAGAATCATCAGAGTCTGAATCTGATTTTGTGGAAGAATTGATAAAATCAAAATCCAAAAAACCAAGAGCAGAAGAAGAAGAAACTGATAAACCCCAAAAAAGTTCAAAGGTTAGTAAAATTTAATTTTTTAATATTTTTTTATGTTCTGTTATTTTTTTTTTTCTTTTATTGGCTATAAAGTAGTTAAAATACTGTTTTTTGTGTAAAATAAATAATGTAATAATTGTTTATGATTCCATATATGAAATTTCTGTTTAAATAAATATTGTTTTTTTATGTGTGATTCACCGTATGAAATGTGTATGATAAATGTATAAATTGTGTATGATTCACTATATGAATTTTTTAATATTTTTTTATGTTCTGTTATTTTTTTTTCTTTTATTTGGCTATAAAGTAGTTAAAATACTGTTTTTGTGTAAAATAAATAATGTAATAATTGTTTATGATTCCATATATGAAATTTCTGTTTAAATAAATATTGTTTTTTTATGTGTGATTCACGGTATGAAATGTGTATGATAAATGTATAAATTGTGTATGATTCACTATATGAATTTTGTATGATTCACTGTATGCTTCATTGTATGATTCACTGTATATATAACATGTGTATGAATTTTTTTTATCAAGTTTTTGGGTACTGTTTATATTATATATTTTACATTATATTATATAATAAGAAATTTATATAGGTTAAAATTTTATGATAACTGTATGAATTGTGTATGATTCGCTGTATGAAGTTTGTATGATTCACTGTATGAATTTTGTATGATTCAATGTATGATTCAATGTATATATAAAATATGTATGAAATTTGTATGATTAATGTATGAATTTTGTATGATTCATTGTTTAAACTTTGTATGACAGACTGTATGATTCAATGTATATATAAAATGTGTATGAATTTTTTTTGCAAGTTTTTGGGTACTGTTTACTAGTAATATTCATAATTAGTTATACTTTATTTTTTGATTATGTTTTGTATACTATGTATATGAATTAGTTTTGTATTACATATGTATGAACATGTGTATGATTAATGTATTTAATTTTTACATTTTTGTTAGGAAAAGAAGACACAAACACATCTGTCTTCATGTATTAACATGAATGTGTTTGCGGATTTGTTGACCTTTTTAGGTCAAGATAAGTTTCAACAATTCATAGATGAAACACCTTTTGGATTTTTTTATAATTTGCATCACATTAAAATCCAATGTCAATTATTGAGGCACTTATTTATAATGGGGAATGAAAATGTTAGGGATGACATGTTTGTCATTAAAGTAAATGGTAAAGAATTAAATTTTGGTCTTAAAGAGTTTGTTGCTATAACTGGTTTGAAATGTGGACCTGTTTCTGATTTTGTTTCAGATCCACATGTTCAAAATAGACTCATTGCTGAAAATTTTGGAGATTTTAATAAAGTATCCAAGTCTGATTTTTACTACAAGTTTAAATTGCATAATTTTTGGGAAGAAGATGATAAACTAAAAATCGGGATCCTGTACTTTATTTCTTCATTTCTCACTGCATCAGACCCTTCAAAGACAACAATTCCAAAATTGTATTTTGATTTGGTAGAGTCTGGACAGTATGCCACTTTCCCTTGGGCAAATGAGTGTTTTAACTTAACACTCAAAGCTTGCAATAAAAAATTCAAAAAAAATCCATCGTCATTCAAATTCAGCCAGTTCCACATAGCACTGCAGATATGGTTTTATGAGTGTTGTCATCCATTTGACAACACCATTGCTATACGTGTTTCAAATCGCACACCGAGAATACTGAACTGGAAGACACCGAATGACGTCATTTTTTTTGACGATTTGAAGAAAACAATTTTCAGAAATCATGGGAATCAGGTATTTTTCTTATAATTTTATTACATTCATTATAATTCAGTTTATACATTATACATTTTTTTGTTGATGCAGCATAAATTCAGAAATATTGTCTTATCGGAAGAAGAGTTAAATCTAATGGACGAACCCATTATAAATCATTCCAGCAGCCACCAGGATTCAGAAAATCCAAGATCATCGGAAAAGCGTGCTGTTCACAGTGAACATAAAGTTCAAGGATTGAGAGCCGATATTGCAGAGGTACAAGTAAAATATTCAAATAAACATAATTTCTTATGAAATTACAGTACACATATCAAATACTTATTTTTTTAATTAACAGGTTAAGACAGAGTTGAAAGAACTCAAAATCACTGTAAGTTCCAACATATTTTTATATAATTAATATAATGACTTTATAAAATATTATTGTATAAAATTTGTTATGTTCACCGATAAGGTTCACAAGCACATGGCTGATATCAAGATCTATGTTGATAACTCCACCAAAATGATAATTGATGAGATTCGATTGTCAAGAGGAGAACAAATACCTGAAGAACAACCAGAGGTATATATATTTGTGTATACTTTATGTATGAGTTTTGTTTGAAAAATATATAAATTCTGTTATTTTTACTTTCTGTTATTTGTGTACAAAAATTTATAATTAAATATTGTATGAATTATGTTTGATTCACTGTATGAAATTATAGATTTCTACATATTACACTATCAATTGATGAAACATGTATTTTTTATGTATGATTCACTTTATGAATTGTATTTGATTAACTGTATGAGATGTGTATGATCCACTGTATGATTTGTGTATGATTCAGTATACTATGTATGAAACGTGTATCCATTGTGTATAATTTTGTATGCATTGTATATAAATTTGTATGCATTGTATGAAATGTGTATCCATTGTGTATTAATTTTATTATATCAAGTTTCATGATACTGGTCAATAGTAATATCCATAATTAGGTATACTTTATATTTTGATTTGTATATTGTGTATGAAATATTGTTGTAAGGTTGTTTGAAATCTGTATGATTATATTGTATCATGTTTTGTATACTATCTGTATGTATTATGTATTTTTCAATATTTATGTTGTAAGTTTATTATAATTGTGTATGATTCACTGCATTAGTGATGTATTATATATGTATGAATACATGTTTCAGGAAAACGTCAACCATCATGCTGCACAATATGATCCAACAGACATGCCTACAGAGACAATTCCACAACAAGTCCAAAGTTCAAACACAGCTGGTACGATATATTTATTTTTATCACATAAATTCAAATTTTAGAATTTTTTTTATTTAACATTTTTTAATGTATATGCAGCTCAAAAATCAACGGATGATTGTTTAAATGTTGATGCATCTACAGCGTCAAAATCAAAACCACCAACATTGGACGATTATCCTGATTTTACCATGACACAAATAATTGCCCTGGATCCGATTCTTAATGCCACCACGACTCCAAATCTGGGAACAAGAAACAAGAATGTGGGTAAATACGACTCTTCTCCTTATATCAGAATGTCGGAAGGAGAAGGCAGTTCAAATAGAGTACCTACATTCTTTCAAATCAAACATCCATTCCAAAATCACAATGGATTTGATGTACCAGACGAAATGATTGAGGAGTTCAATAAATGGGTTTTCAAAGATGTGTCGACCAGACGTGGCAGGTAATTTGTACGATGATAAAAATTATTTTAATTAATTTATAAACTACTAAATTAATATAACACTTCCTTAACCATATACAGAAAAGCAGCTTATTCCAAGATTAAAAACTCATTTCATCCTCAAATGGACTTTGGCGTTGTCAAAATCGGAGAGAAAGATTTTTTTCACATAATGAGTCAACCGGGTAGACCTTGGGAGGACGGGGTAAGATCTCTTTTTTCAACTAAATTTTATTTTTTTGAGTTGCAGTGATATATGTATGTTTTCTGTATGTATATTCTATGTATGAAATATGTGTGAACAGTGAATGAATTATATATGTATTTTTTTTTAAAAAACAGCATATTAATACAATTGCAGTGATAAATGTATGTTTTCTGTATGTATATTTTTCTGTATGAAATATGAGATATATGCTGTTTTATGTAAGTATGTTTTCTGTATGAAATATGTGTGATATATGTATGTTTTTTTGTATGTTTATTTTCTGTATGAAATAGGTGTGAACAGTGAATGAATGAGATTTATCTGTATGTATATTTCTCTGTATGAAATATGAGATATATGCTGTTTTATGTAAGTATGTTTTCTGTATGAAATATGTGTGATATATGTATGTTTTTTTGTATGTTTATTTTCTGTATGAAATAGGTGTGAACAGTGAATGAATGAGATTTTTTTTTTTGTTAAAACAGCATATCAATACAATAATGTATTATCTCCGAAAGAAGGCAAAATCCTCCCAAAATGTCACTTCATACAGTACTGTTGATTGTTGGTTTATGGCATGGGTTGATAACATTGAGAAACAGTGGAGACAATCACAATGTGACATGAGATGCATATCACCGGACCATGATGTTGGACAATGCATTAGAGGATATAAGCTGCTTGCTAACATTCCGTGGGATAGGGTTGATGAAGTAATCATCCCATTCAACATCAATGACAAATTCCACTGGTTTCTTGTTGTATTCCGAATCAAAAGTAGATGTCTATATGTATATGATTCGATGATGGGAGGATCTGTTCATTCAAGGAAAGTCAAAGAAGCCGTTGATAAGCTTGCAACCATGATTCCTTTATTTCTGACGAGCACAGGTTTTTATGGCAAAAGGCTTGATTTGTATGCGAATAATCTCCCTGATTATCAACAGAAGTCTCACTCTGAACCTCTAAGTATCAAGAATGTTACACATGTTCCTCAACAAGAAGAAAGTTCAAAGTATGTATATTTCTTACATTATTTATTATTCTTTTTAAATTGAAATTGCTAATATTAATTACAATTTTTTTTCCATTTTTGTTTACAGTGATTGTGGTTTATACACATCTCTTTTGCTGAATACATGAGCAATGGAGTTTTTGATATCATATCATCGTCAAAGATATGCAACATTACTTTGGCATTATGGGAAATCAAAGAATGATGAAGGCGCAATCAGTGAAAGTGAAGTTACAGGAACAGTTGCTAGCAAGAAGGGTGGACCTCGAACTCACAAAGAACAAGTTATGGACACCACCAATTATCCTACTCCAAAATTCCGTATCAGGAAGTAGAAATCTTCATGGCACATAGATAACTTATTTGAAAGACTTTTTTTTTTAAACTTATGAACAATTTATGTATTTTCCCTGTTTTTTTATTATGAATACTTTGATGGTTTTTATATAAATTATTACTGATTATTACTAAATGTGTATCACTTATATTAATTATATTGCAGGTATGAATACTGTATGAAAAATGTATGAATTATGTCATACAATTATACATTAATAAATGTGTATCACCATCTTACATATATTATTCATACCACTAATATAAATACAATTTGTTTCTATTTTATTTTAAATTTGACTATTGATGGTTTTATATAAAATATTACTGATTATTACTAGATGTGTCTCACTTTAACATATATGAAACTGTATGAATCATGTATGAAAATTATATGAATTATGAATGTCATATTAAAATTTGATATATAGTACATAGTAATGATATATGAAAAATATATGAATTATAACAAATTATAAAATATATTTTTCAAAATACAAACACAACCAAATTGTATGTACATTAATGATATGAATAATGTATAAAAACTGTATGAATACTGTATGAAAAATGTATGAATTATATCATACAATTATACATTAATAAATGTGTATCACCATCTTACATATATTATTCATACCACTAATATACATACAATTTGTTTCTGTTTTTATTTTAAATTTGACTACTAATGGTTTTATATAAATTATTACTGATTATTACTAGATGTGTCTCACTTTACAATATATGAAACTGTATGAATCATGTACGAAAATTATATGAATTGTGAATGATTATTACTGATTATTAAATTATTACTGATTATAACTGATTATCACTAGATGTGTCTCAATTTAACATGTATGAAAACTGTATAAATATTGTATGAAATTTGTAATCAGTACAAAAAACATTTATAACAATGTAATGCCTCAATAACACAGATTTAACATTACGACTTCATTGTTTTTGTACAGGATAATATGAACAAGTCTTCCTATTGTGTCCAACCTGATGGCATCTACTGCATGTGCTTTTTGTCTTCTTGAATTTCACATCTGCGAATCCCTTCCACCGTTCAAGTTTGGGTCTTCCTGCTGCTCTTTTTTGACCAGGCGGCATCAATTTAGAATCTGAAATATAACTTGGTATATCCCATGTACTCTCGCACGGGATAGGCTCGACAGGAATGGCATAAGCATCTTTGAAATTCTTGAGGCTATAAAAAGCAGAACAGAAATCTGCTTCATGTAACTTCCTGTAACGGAGAACAGCAATTGCATGACCACATGGTATCTCATAATGTTGAAATCTTCCGCAACTACACATCCTTGTGTTCAAATTTACTATGTATTTCTTTGCTCCTTCAGCTACAGCATGCAGATCTACAGTTGAAGGTATCACCTGTTTAAAAAAAAATATTTCATACACAATATACAAATCAAAATATAAAGTATACCTAATTATGGATAGTACTATTGACCAGTATCATTAAACTTGATATAATAAAATTAATACACAATGAATACACATTTCATACAATGCATACAAAATTATATACAATGCATACAAAATTATACACAATGCATACACGTTTCATACATAGTATACTGAATCATATTATGAATTAAAAATACAAAACAGTGAAAGCATACCCTCATATTGCACGACAACGTAATACTTTTCTGTAGATAAACATCATATTTTTTTGTCAGATTAGATGTAGTCTTATCAGCCTCCTCATTATGCTTGTGAATCCACCTCTGAATTGTCACCCTCATAAACTCAAGAAGTGAAATCACCGGTAACCTCCGTGCTAATCTGTTAACATTATTCAATGACTCCGCGATGTTTGAAGTCATCGTCCATGTGCGCTTACAATTCGAGTAAGCTCTTGACCATTTGCTATAACCAATATCAAACAAGTATGGCCGTATGCGCGTATCTATCTGATCTATTCTTCCCATAATTGTCTCAAACTGTTGTTTTGTATAAGCTTTTGCCAATGAAAAGAACAACATCTTCAAATCTTCAGTATTTCTATTGAAATTCTTCAAAACATTGACTGATAAATGCCATATGCATGCATAATGTTCTGATTCAGGATATACATTTGTTGTCCCTTTCCATATGCTTTCATTTCTGTCTGACATAAAACACATATTTTGTCTAACTCCATATGCTTCTCTAAATTGCTCAAAGAACCATGTCCATGAAGCATCATTTTCAGAATCTACTATCGCATATGCCAACGGAAGTATATGACCTGCTCATTAATTTTTAAAAAAAATATCACACAAATAAAAAATATCATTCATATACTTTTTCATTATATTATATAATTAGAAATTTATATAGGCTAATATTTTACCTCCCGGATCCAATGTGCTTGCAGTTAACATTGTACCACCATATGAACACTTTAATGCAGCACCATCAACAACTACAATTGGCCTACAATATTCCCAGCCCCTAATACATGCTTCTAAAGCAACAAATGCATATAAAAATGTATCATCTTCATTCCTTTTTATTTTCAAAACAGATCCTGGATATGTTTGCTCCAAAATGTAAAAATAACCTGAAAATAACAGTCCAATTCATACATAAAAAATACATAGTTTATACATAAAAAATACACATAACTATTACTGTATAAATTTATTTTCGAAATTACCTGAAAATAACATTTTGTGTATAAATTTATTTTCGAAATTACCTGAAAATAACAGCCCAAATTCATACATATAAAATACATATCTTACACATAAATAATACACAAAATTGTTTCTACACAACAAAATAAACAAATGTTTAAGTTTATCATTATATTCGAAATTACCAGGTAATCTTGCATAAGATTCTGCTGGATCTCCTCGCACCAACTTTACTGCTTTTTCTTTAGCTCTCCATGCCTGTATGTATGTCAACGAAACACCATGCAATTTCAACATATTATCAGCTACATCCTTTGGAGTATATACCTTAGATGGATCAATATAATTATCCATTATCAATACAGCTACAACGTCAGTTATCCCTTGACGTCTGGCATAAACTCTTTCTCTAACACAACATGTATGCTGAGCAATATACTTCCGAACTTTGAATAAACTAGATTTATTCAAACTAGATGCCCTCATCATCCAAGAACAACTCTTAGAAATACAATGCAGATGATAACTGTTACAGAATTTAATAAAATATACATTACAATATATATACATTATAACAAAACAAAATAAATAAATAAATAAATTTAAACTTACTTAGATGAATTACAACGTGCAACCCGAAAGCTGAACTTCTCAACAAGTCCCACATGCCTCATAACTTCCTTAAGGGTTTCTTTATTATTATAAATATTATTTTCAGCTACAAATAAATTAGAATGATCACATATTATATCATTATCTACTTCATTATTATCATTGACAACTCCGTCTAAATCCATTCCGATCAAACGGATAGAATTGTTGGAGTATAGATCTATGTTATTCTGTGATAATCTAACATCAGAATTTATTATATCATTAACTATAACTCTATGACATTCGTTATACTGCCCACAATCTTTCAAAGTGATGCATAATGGATATTTTGTAAAAAAATCCAAATTCACCCTCATCTGATCTAGATAAACCTTTACCCCAACATCATTATGAATTTTTATAGGTGGACACATTTCGCTAACTATATACTTTATCTCAACAGAATTTAGATTTTCTTCTATATTTAGCTGAGTTACTATAGAATTAACTAAACCAGTATAAAGAGTAGAAGTATCGTAGAGGATGCCCTCCACTTCAAAGTCGACGTATTTCCCTGTTTCACAACATTAAAATTACATTCAGTGCATCCCATAATAAAATTAAAAATGTATTCATACACAATTAACACAGATTTCATACACAATTTATATACAAGTAAGTGTTTAGCACATAATTCATACACCTCATACAAAAATAATACAGATTTCATACACAATTTAATACTCAATTACTACACTGTTTATTACACACTCAATTACTACACTGTTTATTCATACACAATTTATTACACTGTTTATTACACACTTAATACCATTTTATACAAAATTAATACACAAATCATACAATTTTTACAACACATTTTATACAGATCGTACAGCAAATAATACACACTTTATACATATTTTAATACACAATTACCACACTGTTTATACACTATTATAATTTAATACACATTTAATACATTGTTTACTACAAAATTAATACACAAATCACACAGAATTATATACAAGACAATTGTATATACAATAACAAAAATTTAAATCAATACAAAATTTAAAAAAAAACAATTTTTATACATACTGCATACTAAACAACTAACTACTACATACATTATAAAATACAATTTCATAGTCATTTATCCAATTTATTATAAAAAATAATATACATTGTTAATATAAAATTTCAGATAATGTTCTAACGTATCAAAAACAAAAAATTTGTTAAATTATCAAAAAATTGAAAATATTAAATTTTAACCAGTAATCAAAAAAAATTATATATCATTTTAACACAGGAAAAAAATAACGACAGGAAAAAAATAACGACACATTACTAAAATATAACACAGGAAAAAAATAACGACACATTATTAAAATATAAAAAAAAACTAACCTGATGAATTCCATTTGCCACCATGTTTAATTAAAATCGAAACAAATTTCTCCATCAAATTAAATGTAAAATTTTTCAACCTTCAATTTTGATTGTTTTATGAATATAGTCAAATTTCTGGAAAAAAAATTTAAAACACGGTTATGGAAAATAAGATAACAGAATAGAATTTTTTTAGGATAAAAAATCAAAAAATTTTACCATTAAAAACGGATTTCGCTAATTAAGGTTCATATCTTTAATTAATATATTTAAATTCCCTTAAAAAGTGCAAATTTGGTTTTCAGTTAAAATCATTAACTACATTCACGGTAGTTGTCAAATTTTTATTAATAATTTTTAATTATTTTTTTTCTTCCTGATTTATCTGAATAAATATTTAATATATTATTATTTAAAGAAATGCTATAAGTTGATATATTATATGTTATTTAATGAAAATCAAAATATTGTGCCATAACTTGATAATATGACTACATAATATGCTATATACCTAATTTAACTTTCTTTTCGAGGGACACCTCAAAAAAGCAAAGAAGAAATTTTTTAAAAAACAACTAATGATGAAATTCTGTAAAAGTGACTAAAAAACAATTTCTCCATGTTACAAACTTATTAAAGAAAATATGATTCGTGTGAAATAAATTAAAAGTACGAACAGACTTATTGCCAATTTTTATAGTATTAAACTTGAATTTATGTCTATGAAAAATTGTTTTTTTTTTAAAATAAAAATCGAATGAGGTTGTTTTTTTTTTAAAAAAAAAAAAGCATTTCTTATGTCTTCTATTCGAAGTTGAACGGAAGATGTTTTAACAACTAAGATAATTTTTTTTAAAATAAAGGATAATTTTATGCACAAAAATCTCATATTCAAAAATTATGTTGCATTCTAAGAGGTTAATATAGAATCGTCTATTCTACTAAAAGCATCACTAGTTGTTTTCATTGCTACACGGACAATAAAACGTTACTCAAAAATCCCATTGTAATAATGAAGCAACTCGATACATAAAGTACTTCATGTTCGTTTCACACGAAACAACTATATCCAAAAGGATATACTATCAGCAACTCTCCTATTCGATACATGAACAATTGACTCTATAAGTCAAACTCGTAAAAACTATTCTTCTTCTAAAATCATTTTTTTTATAACTATAAGAAATATCACTTTTCAACATTAATCACATATAACAAAATTAATCAAATTAATAAATTCCAAATTTTCAAATAATTAAACCAAATGGTATTTTTTAATAGTATCCAAGAAGTTTGACTTCTCATAAGGAAACAATGAAAAAAAGAATGAGAGAATAGAGAAAGTGACAATTGGAAGGATTAGAAAAGTAAAAATAATAATCTAAACGAGTCTTTTATATTAATTATAAAAAAAAAAAAAAAAACTTCGCTTTTTAACAAAATAAAGTTGGAAAGTGGCGCACGGGTGGCGTTTGGCTCTTGAATAATATAAAGTAAATAAAAACGCCTCTTGAGCTTATATTATAAATTTTTTTTATAAAAAAAAAAAAAAAAAAAAAAAAACTCATATTGCTACTACTTGTGTGACCCCCCACTGACTTCATAATTACTCACAGTTGATTTGGACCACTTCACTTCACGTGCAACTTTCCATACTCTTCATCATTCTCCATCATCTTAAAAATTATTATGTTATTAGTAAATTTACGATAAAATTGTGTCAAACTAGAGACAGCTTAATAGAAAAGGTGATTCGTAATTAAATTTTAATAAAAGGTATTTATTTTATTATTCAAATAAATAATTATAAAATAAAAAGATAATTTAGATACATATTATGTATATTTTTCTTCATTCTCTTTTTGAAAGAAACTTATAATCCTATTTAAAAAATAAGGAGGTTTGGGACCAAGGCACTTGAATTGTGGAATTGTGGTGAATTAATAAATCTTGTTTACATTGATGAATTTTGCCATAAAATTAAAAGCATCTGTCTCAAATTTACAGTACTATTTTCGACACAATAGTTTGTCTGAATCAATTTATTTTATTGATTTCTAGTAAAAATCGTTTTTAAAAATTTTATAGTGTTTAAGATAATAATAATTTACAAGTTGTAAGTTAAGATGATAACAGGAGTTAAAAGTCATAAATTAAGACGTATAAGAGGGTGTTTGGATTATTATTTTAAATAACTAGTTTGAATTTTTATTTTTTATTTTTGGAAGTGTTAAAGAAGTCTCACATGACACTACAACAAAAATAATTTTTAGTGACAATAAATATTGACATAATAAAAAGTGTTAAAAGTCTTTATCGATAATAGTTAAGTGACATTAGAACCAATATCTCTAAAGACTTTAAGGGCATATACAAAGAGTGATAATTGCCACTAAAATTACATATTTAGCGATAATTTATTCTTAATTATCTATAATGATCATTTTTTATGTAGTGTGGGTAGAAGGATGGAACGTGATCTGCTTATATTGACAAGCCTCCCTTCATGAACTAGCTTTTAGGATTGAGTTAGACTAGGCGTCATATCTATACATGATATCAATTTTATGTCCCCATTTATAAGTAGTCACGTTCCAATTGAGATCTAAACATACATTTTTAAAAAAAATTAAGCATCTATTTTTAGGCTAAAAAGTACAAAATAGCTAAAAAAAAACAAACAATTGATACGTTTATATGAATTCTAGCTTTTAGCTTACAAACTATTTTAAAAACAAAAAATCAATACATCACATAGTCAAAAAAGTTATAAGACTATCCGAAGGCTCTAATTAATAACATATATTAATAGGGGGGAAATAACATTCATAGTTACATACATTTTGTTATAGGAAGGTTTCAAATTGAATACTAATTTTGCAGTAATAATGATGCTTCATGTTTAATCATTCAATTATTTAAAGTTAAGTATATGTCTGGCATCCACCAGGTTATATTCTTCTCCATGTTAATCAATAAGATTAATTAACTTGATTAACTATTGTTGCCATTTGCTAGACCAATTGGGAGATAATTTGTGGTCCAAATATTTACTAATCAAAAGAACAAAAACATCACTTGTCACTTAATACTCAATTGGCATCCCAAGCAAAATTTTGCTTCCTCATATTAGGCAAACACAATTATTAACATCTCTTTTTTTCATCTTTTTGTTTCCACACTTAACCAGGCCCCCTCTATCCCCTTCTGCTCTTTTTATTTTTATTTAATATTAATATAGTTTCATCAAGACTGGACATGATACGATAGATATTAAATATTATAATAGCGTGAAATCAAACTTTTAATATTTATCAGTTATCACTAAATTCTTTGTTTATAGTAGTGTAAATTATAAATATATAAACTTACAACACAACAAATAAAAGATTTTATGATTATTATTTAGCGGTAATGATAAGTATATTTATTTATAATCAACATTATTTATAAATATCGTTAAAGATTTTAGTAATTATGAATACGATAACATTAATTCAGTGTGTTTATTTATAATCAACGTTCGGTATAAATATCGTTAAAGAATTTAACAATAATAAACTTAACAGCATTTAACTCAATTGCTACTAAATATATTTACGATAAATTATTTTGACATTAGTTTCCAAAATTTTCTATTTTTATTTTTATTTTTTATAATAGAATGGAATAAAAAGAGGAAAAGTAGTTTTGAAATTAAAAAGTAAAAAAGATAAGCACATTTTGCAATATATTCTTCTTGGACTCCTCAAACTTTATAATTTGCCCCCTCGTTAAGTTGATGGCTAAGGAGGGTAGGGGACCAAATTTTCTACTAAAACAATTTATTCTATTAGGATTAAGTAACTTTAATTTAATTTGTTTTTAAACTTTAACAGATGATGTCATCGATCAACAGCATTAACACAATAATTATTAATTAGATTAAAGTGAAAACTTGTTCGTGAATATGTTCATGGTGGGTGATTTATTTAATGATCATTAAAGAAGTACTAAAGATGATGCATTTTTCTAATTAAATTAGCGGTATTAAGGATTTTTGTACAAAGAATATGTAACTGACGTAATATAGTAGAGATAAATGATGTTTAGAAATTATAGAGATGTACAAATATATACTAGGAGCGGTTTAATTTGGAACGAAATTATATTGAGTAACGTGAAAGTGATATTTATGATAGATAAAAATGAGAGGAACAAGATTAATATAATCGATTAATCATACATTTGAAAAAAAGTGTTTCGTTGATATTATAAATAATCGAACAGAATATGACATAATTTTAATTCTATCGTAAAAATGATCAAATATAAAAATGTATTGAATATCAAAAGCGTATAATAGAATTATAGTTAGGAGCTAACTGATCGAGTAGTTTTTTTTTTTTCAATGAATTTTTGCCCTTTGGATTTCCATTTTGATCCGTAGACCAAACAAGTGGATAAGATTATAATCTCAATATAATCAGTGGGTTTGTTATTTAAATTTGAAACCTTAGGCTGAATTTTAAATTGAGTTGCTATAAAGTTAACATCTAATATTACTTTTAGAAAATAAATAAATGGATAAAATTATAGTTCAATATAATCCGTGAATTTAATATTTAAACTTGACCTCTCAAACTGAATTTTGAATCTCTCTGCTAAGAAGTTAACATCTACTCTTATGTTGAGGGGATTTAAATCAGGACTCCAATCTTATTAATCGATTTCATTTTCTTCCTTGATCTTTATAGTAAAAAAAAAAAGGTCTGATATATTTTTAGAGATTAATTGATATTAGTTATTTAGGATTAATTACTTTGAAATTAGTTATCCTGTAATAATTTATTCCACCATGTATATGGAATAATTTATTTTATCACTATGTTATAAATGACGAGATAAGTTATTCCAAAACTCCAGTCAAACAAGATATCTAAGTTTTATCTCAAAAGTATTTTTTTTTATCTCAATACTATTTATGATTATTCCTTACACTAAACGAACCTTTAAATTTGTTAGTTAAAACTGATGTATCCTTTTGTTATTAAAGTTACTCCCTCTGTTTAAAAAAGAATAACATAGTTTAACTTGCAATAGAGTTTTTAAAAAAGAAAGAAGACTTTTTAATCTTGTGATTCAAAATTAAAATTATATCAAATGTATCAAAATATGCTTTAATCTTGTGATTTTAAATGTGCCACATAAAAAGTTAAAGTTTAAAATATTGTCAAAAAATGAAAGAGATTAATCTTTTTGAAACAGATAAAAAAATATTATTTTTAAAACGAAAGAAAAAAATTTGGGGACTTCAAATTTTACAACAAAAAAAGGGGAATATTGCAAAGCAAGAGAATATATTTTTTTTAAAATAGAGATTTAAACACACAATAATAATGTAAAAATCATTTTTACCGTCTTTCTTACTCACTAAACTATAATTCAATTTTATTAACAAATCACAAATTAAAAAATATATATATTTATTAAATTTTTTAAATAAAAATATAAAATTTATAAAAAATATTAAATAATTTAATTTTCTGAATACATGAATTCTCATCAAGCTGCGTCTTTTTTGTTTATATAAATGTATTGGATATGTAAATAAAAATAGTACTTCAATTTGTTTGTAAGTTGATTTGTGAATGAACACACAAATCAAGAATGCACGAGGTGGTGTCAGTAAGTTTGAACCAAAAATTAAAAGCTTTTGACTCAAAACTCTGTTTTATCACAACACAACGTGTAAACCGCAGCCCCGTGCATGCACTCATTTTATGCCAATGCCCAAATACACAACTAGTACAATCCCTACCTAGTGTTTCACTAAATATGGCAAACCATAGCTACTACTACTGCTATCCCAATATTTAACGATTCGTTTTATTCTATGTGATATTTTTAAAATTTTAAAACTTAAATGAATTAATCGATTCATTATAAGTTTTTTATAAATATCTTAAATATTTTTAAATTATTAATTATTAAACTTTTTATGTAATTTACAAATATATATTTAGTTATGAGCAATGTTTGGCGAAAGGCTTAATCACAAGAACTTATAAACAATTTTTCTTTTGTGACCTCCTGATAACATAACAATATCTCTACCAAAGGCGGTATAACAACACGATATATTATTTCGCTGAAAAAATAAAGGGAAAAGGGTCAAATATACCCCAAACTATTAGAAAATGTCTAGATATACTCTCCGTTAAAGTTTGGTTCACTGATGCCCTCGCCGTCTAACTTTTGGTCCAAATATGTCCTTATGGGCATTAGTTGTCATGTTGGACATATTCAACTCATTTTTCATTTATTTAAATTTCACATGAAATTGTCATGTCATTTTGACCTTACCACATAATATTTATATGACAATGGAAAGATATTCGGACTCATAAACACCTAATACGATCCATAAATCAACCCCCTTTTAAATAAATTATCTGACCAATTTTATTTAATTTTAATTTTTTCGATAAATTCCAAAAATGAGTAATTGATTAATAAAAAAATAGGAAAATATGAAACAAGTATAAGATTAACGCCAAAAAGTCATAAATTAAAAATACGAAAATATGAAAAAAAAATATAAAAAAAAATGTTGAAATAATTGAATTTAAGTTTACTATATTGATTTGTGAATTTTGCCCTATATTTTTTATTTTTCCTTTTTTATTAGAAAATTACTCATTTTCGGAATTTGCCGAAAAATATAAAAATTTTAAAAAATTTGTAGATTGAAATGTTACTATATTTATTTGTGAACTTTTGGCGTTAATTTATATTTTTTTCATACTTTTCATATTTTTTACGAATCAATTATTCATTTTCGAGATTTATCGGGAAAAAAAAATTAAAAATTGAAATGTTAGATTAAAGGTTACTATATTTATTTGTGAATTTTTGGCGTTAATTTTATTCTTTTCATATTTTTCCTATTTTTTTATTAATTAATTTCTCTTTTTCGGGATTTATCGTATAGATAAAAATAAAACAAATTTGTTAAAAGAGGGTCGGATAGTGAATTTATCAGGAGCTGATTATGGATCGGATTAGGTGTTTTTGAGTCCGAATATCTTTCTATTTTCATATAAATGTTATGTGGCAAGGTCAAAATGACATGACAATTTCATGTGTGACATTTAAAGAAATGAAATATGAGTTGGATATGTCCAACATGACAACTAACGCCCATAGGGGCATATTTGGACCAAAAGTTGGACGGCGAGGGTATCAATGAACCAAACTTTAAATGGAGGGTATATCTAGACCTTTTCTAATAGTTTAGAGTTATATTTGACCCTTTTCCCTAAAATAAATGATAAATCCAACATGTCCGATTAATCAATTTAGCTCATAAAAATATGAATCGATAAATTCAATTTAGGTTAGATGAATTGAGTTGGACATATTTGCAGTGAAACAATTAGGGCGTAATAACTCACATGAAAATTGAACTAATTTGAGCTAAAATATATAATAATCAAAACTGACTCATAACAATAACTTTATCAAAATATTTGTATGAAAAGTTTATTCTGATAAGATATTTATACATGTTCAATGAATTTACTCAACAAAAATACATATAACATCTGATTTAAAATTATTGAATTCTGTCGGCTCCACTCGAAAAGATATTGAAATAGAGTAACTGTTCAATTCAACGCTCTGTGAGTATTCACAGTAGTACTGTGTCACTCTTTTCATTGTCTGAGCTAAAAAAGAAAGCTGCATGTAGCACGAGTAATTCTTTCTTAATTTCTTCATAGAAATGAATATCGATGGAGAAATTTAAGCAAGTGTGATTCAATCTTTTCTATATGTCATCTCCTTAATTAAAGTCACCATATTATATTTCCCTTTGACTAATGAGTACTTTGTCAATCAATAGAGGAAAAAAATACCTTTGTCCACAAAAAGATGTCGTCAAATTGTCGATATATATTATTTGTGACAATAATATAATTTTTATGGATATGGTAAAGTCAAAATATTCATAATTTAACATAAATATGATTTTTCTTAAAAAAGGATAAATGCATCTGACTCTCTAATGTTGACGATAATTTTCACTTAGAGATATTTACTATATTTTAATTTATTTATTTTAGACACTTCATGTCAGTCTTTGTTATGTCATATTGACACATTCAACTGACATGACAAAATAAATGTGATACACTCACTATTGATGCGTGGGAGCTTATTAAGCTTAATTTGTTTTATTTTTTTGACAACAACAACAATTTCTGCCCGGAATAACCTGTTAGGGTTTGAATTTACGAGAGTTGAATCGTAGGTCAATAGCGTAACATCAAATAATAGAAGGTTGTCAATTCAACTCCATTCGCCGAAAATATATGTATATCAAAACTTATAGGAAGTATATAAATTAAATTTCGTTTATGCATATATATATATATTATCTTAAATATTTTTAACGAAATTTTTGACTACGTTACCATCGATAAAGTGATGAGTCTAGGATTATCCGTACCCAATCAATAAAGGCATTATGTTATACCTATTGGTTAATGAAAGTACACGTAGGGTTTCCAAAAGAAACTCATAAGCATTTAGACTCTGCTATCCTATGTACGGGGGATGCTTTGCACTTTTCGATCAAAGACTAACGTTTGGCTTAGATAGTTTTCAACCTTTTCTCACCTAATATGTAGTCGGATTTAATATTTTAAATTTTATTAGTTTATTTATATGATTTAATTTAATTTTGGGATAGCGTTTTAACAAAAAAAATTACTTTTGAGTTGGAAGTGTAAAACATGTTAAAAATATTTATATGGTTGAAAATCATTTTGTTTAAGTTAAAATCGTACTTCATCTATCTATTTTTAATCGTCATGTTTCACTTTTTGAAATGCAGCTCGATTATATTAATTCGATATTTCAAACAAAAAAATTAGATATTGTATAACTATAAAAAAATTACTACAAAATTTTAATTTTTTGTATATATATATTTTTTTTACTTTCAATTTTTCATTAACAGTAGTATTTTTTTTTCGATTTCGATATGAATTTTACACAAGATGAATGAAATAAAACAGAGAAAAGAATCAGTTTTACCAAACAATACACCCTAAGAATCAAGATTGATACACCCTAAGAATCAGTTTTACCAAACAATTTTGTATACAAGTATAATGAAAAAATGTATGGTAAAATATTAGTTAAAATACTTATCGTTTGACTTTTAAAAAGAAAATAATAATAATTGAAGTGGACGAATGTAGTATTTTAAACTATAAATTTTAATTTTTTGCATATAAATATAATGAAAAAATGTATGGTAAAATGTTAGTCAAAGTACTTATCGTTTGACTCTAAAAAAGAAAATAATGACAATTTAAGTGGACGAATGTAGCATTTTAAAGTCAAATTGCTTAAAATTATAGTAAGATAATATCTTTTTTAAGATAAACCAAATTATTAAAAAGTAAATTGTGTCACATAAAATGAGACGGAAGAAGATGTAGTTTTTAAGGTAATCTTAATTTAATATTTATAGAGAATTTATACAACAAAAACTATACAACAAAAGATTTAGAATTTTTTCTTTTATGTCATTTTGTATCTGAAATACATTAGTCTCGGTTAACAAAAATATTTTCACTTCTCAGCTTGAGTTCGCAATTAATAATTGAACTTTCAAAGGTTTATTCGGATTTATTTTCAAAATACTATTATTGTGCTTCTATTTATTTGTGTTACTTTATTTTATTTTTTAAAAATACTTTTTCTTTTCTTTTTTAGCATTCTTTAATTTTAATTATGAACATAACTTATTTAATTAGCCTAAAATATTTAAGAACATTTAAGTACAATATATATATATATATATATATATATATATATATATATATATTCTTAAAATTTGTTTTAAATTAAAACAAGACAATTAAATTAAAACAAAGAAACGTACTTTTTTTAAAAATCAATTCCAACTCAAAATAAATACTACATATTCTTTTCTAAACTCTGCTTTACAAAAATTCAAACTTATAAGTACTCTACTCAAGATCTATGCAAAAATTCAAACAAACATCATGTCAATGTTTGGACTGTTCTTAGAATTATTAATATAATATCAATAATTGGTTTTGAATGAAATGCGAAGATATGATACTTGGATCGATCTTAACTATAAAATTTAGCCTATGAAGAGAGAATTGATATACGATAAATATCAGTTTAATCTCTAGTTAATGTGACATTTTTACGCGCTATAACAATTCCCCTTCACACTTAGGCCCAACTAGTGTGTGAATCGGGAGTTCAAATAGAGATGAATTTGACTTTCATACCATGTAAAGATATAACACATGAGCTTAACTCAACATCAAAAGCTAACCCGTGAGGAAAAAATTGTCCAAATTCATATAAAGAAATTATCAATTTATTCATTAACGAATTCGACACTTTTACCCACTCTTATTAAAAATATCGGGGAAAAAAATTCAACGTATTTCTAGACATCCAATTACAATTAATATGAAATTGACGTCTAAATCTTTAAGATCTTAACTAATATTCATATCCTCAAATTCCTAATTACTTTCTTCGTAATATTGCAATTCGAAGTCATATTAATCAAAAGATAATCAAAATAAGTAATTCAACTAGCTAGTGGGAAACTAAAAAAAAAAATTTGTGTGGCGCACTTATTTTTTAATGTGTATAAAAGATTACATTAATGTTCTTCAAATTCTTCTCTTTTACGTCATATTTTTCTACTCACATTGTTTTGCACATGTTGAACCATAAGTTTTGCGTTTAAATAAACAAATATCCAATTATTACTTTTAATAAAGAAAGGCAGAAAAAAGATATTTCATGCAATTACAATTTTAAAAAGTAATGGACATGGAGGAAACAAATTAAAACGTTTAGAAAAGATGTATAGCATTAATAATATATTTAGCATAATATTTGAAAATATGCGAAAATTAAATTGATTAATAAATCGAATAAAAAAAAAGCTACTGATTTATTGTTGTTGGGTTATAATCAGGTTAACAGGGTTTTGGTGATATTTGTTTATTGAATTATTAGTTTAATTTTAATTTTTAGTATTGGATTAAGGAGTTAACGATAACCCAATAAGATCACTACAATAATTTATTACTTTAGCCCTACATATTTATTAAATATTAAATCTTAGTAACTTAGTGCTTATAACTTTTTTCAATAACCTTTCTTAGTTACTTTGTGTTCATTAACTTCACGTTATATAAAATTTCAAAATTTACTATAAGAATCTTATTTTTCTTTATTTTGCACTTGTATAATCCTTTTCATGTTAGTTATTATTGTTTGGGAAAATTCAATGAGTGTACTTTAAAGTTACATTATTGTCTTGTTACGTCAAATTGTTAAAGAAGTCATCTATTTACTTTAGAAACATTTTCTTATTGGTTAGCAAAAATCAAACTTTTAAGGATCAAAATCGATAAACTGAAAATCAATAAAAATTAAATTATATTGTTCATTTGATTTGATTAAGCATATTTATAAATTAAAAATAGATAAATCCAACGATAATTCATAATTTGAAACTGAATCGATTGATGCATTCTCCTATTAATACACAAGTGAAATCTAAAATACATAAAATACACACAAACTTTATCCAATAAGTGAGTCAATGTGTTGATTACAAAGTACTTTGGTTCAAATTTTAAATATAATCGAAAATTCATTGAATGTATACAAATTTATTAAAATTCAGTAATTTAAAAATATTTTAAGTTAAACCCATAAAATTTAAATTTTGACTCAGTCTTCGAGTACTTGCTCTTTTTTTCTTTTTATGATTTTTATCAGATGTTCAAATACACATCAAAATTTCGACAAAATTCAAATAAAAATTGCAGGGCCTATTTGGAAGTGGCACTTGAAAAGATTTCTTTCAGACTCACATTACTAAAAGAATTGAATTTAGCTACAAAGTTTTTTTGTAGCTCAATGAATTCCGTTGCTAAACTTAGTGACGAATTTGCAACTGATTTTTGTTCGCAACGAGCAAAATAGCAACAGATTAGCAATGACATTCATTGATAAATACAATGTTTTTTAATAGCGTCAAGACTCAAACTTAAAATTTCTAATTACGTATAAAAATACTTTTATCAATACAACATAATTTATATCGGTTCTTGCACCTATTTTTAATTCGACAGAGTGAGCATGTATGTACTTGATTAGTAAACTATAATGGAAGCCGTATAGGTGTGCCGCTGAAGAAAATTGACCTTATTATTTACTTTTCATTTATTTTGTCGGCTTTTTCTCTATCAAAAGTCCAAATTTTTTCCACAAATCCTATTTACTTACGTTATCATGATTACTAAAAATCATTCTTTTAAATTTTATTGTTTACAAAAATTAACAAAAACTTAAATGATGAAAAAACTAATATTATTTAACTAAAACAATCTAGTTACAAAAGAATATTATATTAATATCATATTAAAATGTGTTCGAAAAAAACAAGACAACTAATAGCATGGTGAAAAATACCTCCTTCATTATAATTAGTTTTAATGCTTTGCTTATAGTAAATCTGCAAGCTTTACACAATAATATTTTTTTTCATATAATTTTTTATATCTAAATTTAATTTTAGTTAGTTGATTTGATTGAGATTAATTTTAATAATTAATTAAATTAACAGAAAGCATTAAAAAAGTGAAATTAGAACCATACAAGCACACGTGAATCTGATTTAACCTTTTTTATGTTTCTTTTCCACCACCTTTTGACTCTTAACGTAGATAAATTAATATCAATAATCGATCCCATAATTAGATATTAAAATTGATTTTTCCAAGTCCCTTATTGGCGAGTTGGAAACCAAAATAAGCCACAAAAATATAAAAGTAACCAAAATAAGTCACTATTTTAGTAAGTTACTAAAATAAGCTTAGTGGAAGAAAAAGTTCCACTATATCCAATAGTTTAAACGTTTTCCGTTAGTTTCATAACGTTTATTTTTAATATATAACGGAACTTTTTCTTACACTTTATAAAGTGTAGTTTTTTATTCCACTTTATAAAGTGGAACTTTTTATTACACTTTATAAGAAGAATATTTTTCACGTCTTGAAGAAGCTTTTACAGTGTTGTCATATAAATTATATTGATTTGATATGTCATTAAAACAGAAAAAAATATTTCATTATGTATTTTTATTATTTTATTCTGAAAAATCTATTTAAAGACGTTTATGCATAGTTGATAGCACCTACAACATAAAGTCTTCTATATTTGTTCATTTCAATCTAAAAAAAATATCTTCTACACCTAAAGTTAAAGTTTCAATTTATTTGGATGGCGAAATTATACATGACGGAAATACCATTTATTATAATTGTCCTCCCAAACACAATGCTAAATATCCAATAAATGTCCGATATCATAAATTTATTTCATCAATTTATAAAAGAATGGGTATAAACAGTACGATTATAATTTGATTATAGCCGAAAAATACCCTACTTCATTTTTATCACAAGAACAAGTAAATTTTAGAGAGTGAATTTTATATAATGACGAATCGTTGACTGACTTTTTAAGGGTTCCAAATGACTATATAGATCAAATCAAGTCAACAATACTTGGAATCTATGTTAGGAAGGAGCCTAAGATTAGTCAACAACGTTCTCCTTTATCGGTCGATGTTCATCCCTAATTAGAAAATCATAATAGCATTGATGGATTTCCGATAACTCAATCTATTGATTTTCCTAAAATGACTCATTATCAAAATACTCTTACCAGCCGATATGGTTTTGATTTAAACAAAACTATCAATGATAGTGATCGGTAATGCTCAATTATTATATTTCAATTATTGTTTGTTGATTTTGTCAATTATTTATTAATTTATATTATTTATTATTCTTACTATTATATATTTTGTAGCGGTTTACCTCAGCAAGATAGGAATATTGCTCCAAAGATGGACTAAATAATTATTTTGGTCAGTCCTCACACTTTGAAATGACGGAAAATGTTGAGACATCCTCAAATTTTCATGTCTCGCCTACTTTTGATGCAGATGATTATCGCTATGTCTAACACTTATTTTTTAAAGTGAATTTTTGATGCAGATGACCATCTTCAAAGTGATTTTTTTTTGAAGCCATGAAAAGAAAAAGGAGAGAAGGTGAAGATGAAAAAGTAACTTTTTATAAAGTGGAAGATTTTCTTCCACTTTATAAAGTGTAATAAAAAGTTCCACTTTATAAAGTGGAAGAAAAAGTTCCGTTATATATTAAAAATAAACGTTATGACAGTAACGGAAAACGTTTAGAAAATTGGATATAGTGGAACTTTTTCTTCCACTAAGCTTATTTTAGTTACTTACTAAAATAGTGGCTTATTTTAGTTACTTTTATATTTTTGTGGCTTATTTTGGTTTCCAACTCCTTATTGGCCAAACCATATTTTTAAATTAATTAAAAATCAGATACGACAAAAATAACGATATAATTAGTATTGTCACGTCCAATGAAAGTAATGTATATGTACTCTCCTAGGGATAAAAAAAAAAATATATTCTGATGGATCTTCAGTTCAGAAAAAACATAATGAAATCACATATGAAAGAAAATACAACAAATATAGAAGAGAATAGTAACAATAATATTTATAATGATTATTTAAAAATAATAATAATATCATTAAGAATAATAATAATAACATTAAAGAACAAGATAGTAAAATAAAAAGACTAGATAAGTGCTAAAACAAAAAGAAGAGAAATGTAAGAAAATGTGTTGGTATAAAAGCAATATAATTTTGTACCCTCAATGGCTCAATCGATTGCAGTATCATGCATGCGTTATATACTTCGATAATTCCTTAAATTTTCTCAACAAATTTTAGAATAGCCTATATATATCGGCATCTATAAAGTAAACAAGTTAATTGTATAAATATATTTATTTACAATTACATATCAATTTTAATTAAAATAAATTTAAATTTTACGACTTGTCGAGGTTAATTAAAAACGTGTAAAGCCTTCTATGAGTTAAAATTTGTTCATAAGACAAAGATGTAGCATCTTTTTAAAAAGTTTGAACATAAAAGACGGACAAGTAATAATGTATAACCATTAAATAGGGCACACCATGTCTAGTCATGCCTAACTATATAACTTGTCGTAAAATACTTTGATACAAATATAGATAGTTTTGATAATTTAAAAAAATTAATGATTGTTAGTTTTGAACACATTATATTTTAAAAGTATTTATCAGTATAGTTTTTTACTTAGCGGTAAAATTATTGATTTTAGGTGAATTTAGTATCGTAATTTTGAATTTGTCTTTGGTACACATTACATCAGAGGCAGCAGTGCTAGGTGGAGGTTCGTGAGTTCGGACGAGCTCAATCTTTTTTAAAACATTTTCTTTGAAATTGAAATTATATACTAACTCGTAAATTCTAACAAAATAATTGACAACTTAGTGGTATAAAAAGATCATAAAAATGCTTTCCACAACCTCATTATCAACAAAAAGACATTCTTTTTTTAAAAAGGAAATTTAGAATTCCAAACTATAAAATTTTAGAATTTCAAACTCGTAATTCTGGCTCAGCTCTTATCAAACATTAATAATGGACACTAATTTTGACCTTTCAAACATTTCTATGTCCCCTTCTTGTCTTGCACACGAGTGGATTTTTTTTTTCCTAATGTTGGGAAGATTTCAAGAACATGTCTATTTAATTTATAGCCTTAATTTAGCTAGTTGACAATTGACATTTTGCTAACTTAGCCATTGTCTTTGACATCTTTTTCAAGATAAAAAAAGTGACATGTTCACCATTGAAAAATCAGATATGAAAATCTTATCCCATGCAAAAAGTTAGATTCGTAACCAAGGTACTATTTTGTCGAATTGATCAAAGGTGAACGTATCTATTCGATATTTTTGATATTAATTTTTAATTTAAACGATATGTTTATTATGTATATATAAATAAGTTAATCATGTAAAATATGTTATTTATTCAATTATATATATCATCGTCAATTAAAATAAGATTACGACTTATAAAGTCTAATATTAAAATTAAAGAAAGGGGACATATTTTAATTGGTTAACAAATATATATATAATATGCGCTTGAAAACGTATATTCATTTAATAAGGATAAAATTAAGAAGAAATATCGAATAGGAATGATTTAATGCAAATATTCAACAATAGCATATTTAATATAATTACACAAAATAAAAAATAAAAAGAAAAGATATAAATTAAATGTCTAATATAATCATACAAATTAAGTATTAAAGTAATATATTTTCCTTGTAACAAAATTTTAAATATTGTACCTTGTATATATGTAAGTACTTTATATAGTTGTGATGAAAATAAATTCAATTGCAACTTCGTTACAATTGACTAGATTACTGTTTCTTTGGTCTCTTTTTAACTAGTTCTAATGGGTTGGACGATTGGTCACTTCATTTCCCAAAATATTGTGTAATAATAGAGTATGATATTATCATTAATTTTTTTAATCATAATTGAAGTATTTATAATCCTAAAGATAATTATTATGAAGAAATAAAATGAAGAACATTATTATTTTTTTCTTGAAATTCGAATATGACAAATATATCGAGATCGAGGTAGGGTGGGGAGAAATAGTAAGGGAATTTTTTTTTTTATCAAAATGATATTTTGTTTATGTTATTATATTTTAAAAAAATATTTTTACTCTTTTAATTTTAATACTTTTTAATTAAAATATAAAAAAATATCAGTTTATTTTATAATAAAAGAAATATTACATACTTTTAAATTTCTGGTCAAATTTAAACAAGGAAAACTTACATAAATATACTATTATAAAAAAATATTTATCATTTATAGCAATAATATTTTTTTTTCATTTGATCACTTTTAATTCATTTTTAATACAAGTTTAATACATATTACAAAGAATAATTTATTATTCACATATAATACAAGTTTTAATGATGGATAATGTATTTATCACACATTTTAATACACTTATAGTATAATGTGACAAATTTTATCAAACAAACATAAGATATTTTAAAAAACAATTACAATTCAAATATATTGCATACATAATTCACTTTTAATACATATTACGGATTTACTACAATATTGCTGTAAATGATAATAAACAAAAAGTATCGCTAGAATCAGTAATTATTTTTAAAAATGTATTAATTTACATAATTTTTTCTTTAAACAAATTCTCTGATCATTTTGCATAATCCAATAGTAAGTGTTAATGGTGATTTAATAGTACTGAATAATTGTGTATTTACAAAATAATATCGAAATTGATAATAATATTTTATGTGTTTTACACTCTTTTTTTTTTGCAAATAATTCTTTTCTTTAAGGGGTGGGCCCGTAGGGCGGGGGAGGAAGGGATGGTAAAATGACTAAATACTTTTTGTTTTAATTTATACAAAAATATGTTTGTAAAGGACGGATGAGGATTTTCCATTTAGTATATCTATAAATTAATAATTATTAAATTAAAATAATAAACTTTAAAAATCGAAACAATGGATCAAACAATCTATTTAGAAGCAATTTTGATGCATATATAAATCAAAATCAAATTAGTTGAATAAGTAATTAAAAGCTTAAATATATCTCTTTGTTTAAATTATATAATCTCAATTATATCCTTAGGGTTCATTTGGCATGAGAGATAAGTATAAATAGTCTTGGAATTAAAAATATAATTATGGAATAAAATTTAATTATCTTGTTTGGTTGACATATTTGAAATAACTTATCCACTATTTATAACATAGTTATAAAATAAGTAATCTCATATACACAGTAAGATAAGTTATCCCACTATAATTAACTTCAAAATAATTTATTTTTATAAAACATAAGCTATTTAATAAATTTAATCTTATATTATTATATTTTCCCCACCGATGTACCCATACAAATTTTCATATTTAATTTCCTTAATAAACAATTTAAAGGTATAAAAACAAAAAAAAAGTGTGATTTCATCCTAATTTATAAATTAATTAATATATTAAAATAAATAATCTTAAAATATTGATTAACTAATATAAAACGGAGAATGATAGTTAAAATGGGACAAGATGATTTCGTCAAAAGAAAAAGAAAAAACTTAGTATTATTGTTGTGTGTATAAAAATAGTTAAATTTAAATATGATTCATAAATGGGTAGTTTGGTACAGTATCTTTTTTCCATAACCTGTACCTACTGTTTGTATAGGAGTAGATCCCAGACTAGCTTGATTTCATTTCCTATGCATCTGACAAAATTTAATATTCACCCTCACTATTTTAATATTATTAATTTATCATTTTAATTTATGTGATATAATTAAAAAATTTAAAATTAATTAAATTTTTCTAAACGAAGTTTCTTTACATATTATATATTTTACATATGGTGAATTATAAGCCTCAACAGTTTTCTAGTTTTTTAATTTAATTTATTTATTTGATTTTTACATAATATAAAGGGTAAGAAAACAAAAAGAATTTGTTCAAAAGCATTCCCTCTGTTTCAGAAAAATGACTTCTTTTTCTTTTTAATTTGTTTAAAAAAGAATAAATTAAAAATAAGGGTACAAGATCAAAAATAATTTTATACAATTAACCTAATTTTAATGTAGGGCCATAAGATACAAAAGTCTTTTTTATACTTTTAAATTCCGCGTTAAATCAAATCAGATCATTTTTTGTAAAACAGAGTAAGTAGTAATTAAAATATTATTAAAAGGGAAAAAGATGTGTTCTTTTTTAAGATTAAAAAAAAGTAAGATAAATAAATTAAAATGAAATAGTAAATTTTATTTCAAAAATTCAAGGCTTATATATCTGAATTCATAATTAAAATTTAAAAAAGAAAATAAGATAAATAAATTAAAATGAAATAGTAAATATTATTTCAAAAATTCAAGGCTTATATATCTAAAATTCATGATTAAAATTTAAAAATTAATAATATTAAAATTTTAAATATATCAACTAAATTGAAACGAAATGAATAACATTAGAATAATATTTGAGTAGAAATAATTAAAAGCTTGTTTCCTATCCACCATAAACAATTTCTTTTTTCTCCCCCCTTCTCTATCTCCTCTCTATAAATATGTAGTCAAGCTCAACACAAATTTGCTACCAACTTCATAAAAATCCATTTTCTTTCTTCTTATCACAACTCATAAAATTAAAACTTCAATGGGTGAAGAAGGTAGTCTTTTGATAATTGTTATCACCCTAGTTATTAGTTTTGTAATTGGCATAACATTAAACCATTTTTGGCCTTTGTTCTTCAATAATTATGGTACTACTCTTCATGTTATTCCCAAGGGCACTTTTGGATGGCCTTTACTTGGTGAAACCCTTTCCTTTTTGAAGCCTCATCCTTCTAATTCTATTGGTACTTTCCTTCAACAACATTGTTCTAGGTAAGTAACATGCTTCTTCATTATTATGTCTCTCTTTTTTTTTAAAAAAAATAATAATTAAAGTACCATACACCACTCCTTAGGATTATAATCTTTTTAATTTGTCATATCAGTTGAATAGTTGAATATCGAGATTTCTGATTAAGGATGAACGGTTGATATTATTATTATTGCATGTACATTTTTTTTTTTCAGGTATGGGAAAGTGTTCAAGTCACATTTATTTTTCTCCCCAACAGTGGTGTCATGTGACCAAGACCTTAATTACTTCATATTACAAAATGAAGATAAGTTATTTCAGTGTAGTTATCCAAAGCCAATTCATGGTATACTTGGCAAAGTTTCATTGCTTGTGGCTGTTGGTGACACACATAAAAGGCTTAGGAATGTTTCATTATCACTAATCAGCACCATTAAGTCTAAACCTGAGTTTATTAATGATGTTGAAACATTAGCACTTGAGATTCTTCAATCATGGAAAGATAAACATCAAGTCAGATACTGGGAAGAGGCAAGAAAGGTATTAATCTTAATTATATACACTATAAGTATAATTTAGTTTATTTTTAGGTGTTTGTCATTAGACAAATTAAAATTTTTAGTTTATGAATTTATACAAATGTTTAAATTTTAATTCGAAGCAAAATTTGTAAGCAGAATTATAACTCTGCCTATTAAAGTAACTTATAATATTTTAGGATATAGATAGGAGTTGATATAATTATTTATATGAGAAATTAATTTAAATATCCATTCATCTTAAAAAAAAATAGTGAGCAAATATATAAATATACATAAAATTAGTGTATATCATCTAGGGCTTATAAATATTTATGATTGAGCGGTCAAATATGTAACTTTTTTTTTTTATACGGTCGGTGTATAAAATTTAAATTGCGATACCTTTAGCATAAAAATTGTGTTTTTTGTGATATTAACTTTGATTTTTTGTTTTGTGGGTGTGGTTAATTATTGCAGTATTCATTCAATGTGATAGTGAAGCAAGTACTTGGATTAACTCCAGATAATCCACAAAGTGCATTAATTCTTCAAGATTTTCTTGCTTTTATGAGAGGATTAATTTCTTTACCATTATACATACCTGGAACTCCATATGCAAGAGCAGTGCAGGTTCATTTAATTAATTAATTAATTATTTAAAATATATATAATTTTATATTTTTAGATATGCTTTTGTTGGAATAAGATTAATAAAGTAAGGCATGTGAAATTCAACTTTATATTTTTTATTTTTTCTTTTTTCTTTACAGGCTAGAAGTAGAATATCTTCAACTATCAAAGCAATTATAGAGGAAAGAAGAAGAAAACATGTTGTTGATGGTGATAGTAAAAAAAATGATTTTCTAGAGATACTTCTTTGTGTTGATACCTTATCTGAAGAGGAAAAAGTTAGCTTTGTTCTTGATTCTTTACTTGGTGGTTATGAGACCACTTCTCTCCTTATGGCTATGGTAGTCTTTTTTATTGGTCAATCACAAACTGCTTTCGATCGACTCAAGGTAATATTATTATACGTTGTCATTGTGAAAAATTAGAAGTGTTGTATATAGTGATGGAGTCAGAAATTTAGCGAAAAATATGTCACTGTATAACAAATGAGCATTAGCTGGCAGTCAATTAGCAATTGCCTCTAAATATGTATTTTTAGCGTCAATTAACACTCTTCGTATGTGTCACTAAAGACTTTAGCAACATTTGATCTAATGACACTCGATAAATATTTAAACACTTTTTATTAATATATCTATTTATTACTGCGAAAAATTATTTGTATGGCGGTGTGTTAGTGGTTATTCCATCTATGATTGTGTACCTAAATTAACTATAGTTTATACATGTTCTCTTGAAATCAAAGACTATTAAATTAAATACTAATATTAAAAAGTTACATAGAGTAGTATTATATTGTTTTTCTTTTTTAATAATCATTATATTTTTGACGTGTTCTTTTTTCTTTTTTATATATAAAGTTTCTAAACTTTATTTTATTAATTATATATATGATGTAGGAAGAGCATGATAACATCCGAAGCACGAAGGAAAAGGAGTTATTGAATTGGGAAGATTACCAAAAGATGGACTTCACTCAAAAGGTTGTGAGAATAAGCTGACTACAATCATTACAAAAAATATTATATTTCGTCTGTCTCAAATTATTTTATTTTTTAAAAAATATTTTTAAAAAAATTTATTTTTTGGATAATAATTATTATTTTAAAAACGACAAACAATATTATTATTGTTCTCCTCGTCTTAAATTATCTATGTTTGTTTTGAAAATAATTGTTTATCAACACCTCAATTATGAAATGATGATCTATAAATAGGGGAGCAAATCTTATTTTTTGCCCGCTAATGATTTAAATAGATAAAAAAAGAAAACGAAATATAATTTGAGTAATATTTTTTTAATTATTTCTTTAACTTAATTTATTTTATTGTTATTAAATATATATACAGGTAATAAATGAAGCTTTAAGATATGGGAATGTTGTCAAATTTGTGCACCGAAAGGCACTTAAAGATGTCAAATTTAAAGGTTTGTATGTGTGTTTGACCTGTAATGCTCCAAAATATTATATTTTTTTTAAAAATAATAATGTTCATATGTAATAATGCATGCATGAGCTTTTTGCATTTTTCACAATTAATTAATTTTATTTTTTTAATGTTTATAATATAATGTTTTAAATATTGTGAAAATTGTAGATTATGTGATTCCAGCGGGTTGGAAGGTCCTACCAGTATTCAGTGCCGTTCATTTGGACCCATCAGTTCATCCCAATGCACTCCACTTTAATCCTTGGAGATGGGAGGTAATTATATCACTTTCAAATTTAAGTTATATAAATCGTCAGTATAAAATAAATTATTTATCTTAACAAGTTTTATTTATTCGATAAATCACATTATCTTGTCTTTATTTTAATCACAACATGAATTAGATAAATTGTTTTTGATAAAATTTATTCAACATCATAAATTTCATATTTTAACAAGGCTTAGTATAATTTGAATGATCTAATGGTACAAATAAAATTATTTATGTTAACTATGTATAGATTTTTTTTTTGAATGTTATTTTTTGTTAATTTATTTTTTTGAATTATAATTAAATGTTTTTAGAGTGATGAGCAAATAAGCAAGAAGTTGACTCCTTTTGGGGGAGGATCAAGATGTTGTCCTGGATTTGAACTTGCAAAGGTTGAAGTAGCCTTCTTCCTTCACCACCTTGTACAAAAATACAGGTAATTAAATATTTTCTCTAGTGTTAATTCATTATAAAATGAGTTGAGTTAGACTATATTTGAACAGTTAAAATGAGTTGAGTTGAACTGAATTTGAATCGGTTAAAATAAACTAAGACTGATTGTTTTACTCTCGCTCAAAAATTATAAGTTGGGCTGAAATTGGCTAAAATGCGGGTCAAATTTCAACATGCACCAACTAAATATTAAGTTAATTTTTTTTTTTTGTATCTAGTAAAATTATATCGATATAACAAATCAAATTTTTTTTAAGTGTTTTAGAAAATATCTTGTTAAACTTTTATTGATCAATTTTGGTTAGATATCAACCCAAACTTTGATGGGTTGAGCGAATAAATATACATCTCAATATTCAATCGAAACTGAGGCGAATCATGATTTTATGTATCTCTATCCTAAAGTTTCGACTGTTGAATTAGAAATTCTATGACAATAATTATTTCTCAATTATATATTATAATAAAATAGCTATTTGTGATTAGGGTTCTATTTATATCTTTTAATTGTGCTAAAATTATGGATACATATTTTTATATGTAGATGGGAGGTAGAAGAAGGAGAACAACCCATTGCTTATCCATATGTGGAGTTCAAAAATGGTTTAACAATCAGACTTCATCAAAATTCTACTTAGGGCTGTGGATTAGCAACAAATTATGAAGAAAATTCCAATGCTATGTCATTAATTAGTATACTTTAATTATGAATATCTCTTCCTTCACATATCTGTTTTCCCTAGTACAGAAAGAAAACAGAATTTCCTTTTTTCTTTTCTTTTCTTTTCTTTTTGTGTATGTATACAAATTTCAAGGAGAAATGCTAATAATTTATTTGCAGTCTAATTCTTCATTCCTCTAGTTTATGTTATTTTGAATATTTAAGATAAATAATAATATGTTTTAAGTTTTAATCGGGTTAGATCCATGACTCATATCTTGGGTTTCTTCATAAGCGTCAAGTTAATATTACGATAATAACTGAATGGACAACTAATTATTTGTAACAGATTTAGTGAAATTATTTATTTATATTGTAGTATATAGTTATAAGGTTTACGTTAATAGTAATTGATCTCCTAAGTTATATCTCTTGAGTGTTTGTTGAAGCAAACAATGTGAAGTTTAAAGTTAACATATAGGATGTGTTTAGTATGAAATGTTAATATTTTTCTAGAATTACGTATAATCTGGACTAATACTAGATATGGGACTCGACTTTGTATCCCAACTCGAAGATTGACATGAGATTCGAGACTTAGGACTTGATCTTGATCCAAAACCTGACTTCCAATTCTGGCCTACTCGATTATTGACAATCGAACCTGACTCGATACTGACTCAGATCGGGTGCACCAACTCCTAACACCTGACTCTTGATTCCAACTCTGATTCTGACTTTGACTCTTGACTCTCAATCCCAACTCAAAACCCGACCCTCGACCTTGACTCCAACTCAAACGACATTTCACAATAAATAATTGGTCATCTTCAAATCATAATTTGAAGTATAACTAAAAATCAAAATATTATTGAATTGTAACTAAAAAAAAATCATTAATAAATAAGAACTACACAATATATTTTTCTCTTTTTTTTTTTTGGTGGAACATGAGGGAAAATAAATCAGTCAAAGTAACTAATTACTTTAAATCTAAAAAATCTACTTAGGTACATTTTACTACAATTGGACTCCTAACATAATGCTTATTATCAGACCAAATTAATTGTCCAAATACATAATCTTTTGGTGCCTTGGATCCTTTAACCTTCAATGTTAGCTTAAACGATTTCTCCTCATTAATATTCTTGAATTCCAAACTATTTGGCTCAACAACAGCAGAAATTCCAATGGGGTGTCGAATTCGCGCTTTATACGTACCTGGAGATCCAACATTCTTCAAAGTTCTTGTAATTGTGACAGAGCTATTCAGATTAGGCACTGTGATTGATGGTAAATTCATGTCGATAAAATTAATCGGATCAGGGCATTTGAAAGGGCCTAGTGTGAACGTCTTGATTTGAGTTTCGTTGTAGCCTTGTGCACATAGAAAACTCAAATAATCATCGATTGTCAAGTCGTAGACCAAGCCAGGGTCCATAGCGCGATTTGGCCTAACGTGCCCTGCTCCATAAGCAAATGGACTTGTTTTGATGTAACTAGCATTCAACATTGGCTCTACAGAATTGTCTCGTGTTCTTGCTGTATAACGAGAAAAAAAACAACAACATGGTATCAGAGCCAGAACGATACTTATACAAACACATTTGTAATTGAGAAAGGCTATTATTTGCCTCTCACCAGTTGTCATAATTGCGGATTTGATAGCAGAAGGACTCCAAGTTGGATGGAGAGTTTTTAAAAGACCAACAATACCAGATACATGAGGGCATGACATAGAAGTGCCTGAAACAGAGTTAAATTTAACGTGACGTTTATCAAAAGCTTGTTCTGTAGGACCTTGAGCGCCAGTAAAGGCAGCGATTATGCTCACTCCTGGAGCAGTGATATCAGGCTGCAAACATAATACCAAACAAAAAACTCAAAAAATGGTTGGACTAATACTAATAACATCACGACAAACAATGTTCAGTTTATTGTAAAACCTTAAGAATCTGTGGTGTAACAGTGTTAGGCCCTATCGATGAAAATGCTGCCATCACCGGGGCCGGCTTTGTCCCCAATTGAGTTGTTGGATGTGTAATAAAAGCCGTAGGTGCCCTGCTTATAACATTTTAACAAGAAATGAAACGAGTTAGTTAGGTACAGTCAGTGTATATAAGTTAAATCCATCTATATATACCTTGTTGAATTAAGATAAGCGATTACATCAAGTCCATCAGTGTAACTAATTTGCGTAGCAGGTAAGACGTGAGGATCAGCAATAACTTCGTTGCCCGATGCATAATCGTTGGCTAGAATCATTGCAACTGCACCAGCCAGCGCAGCTTGTTGGCCCTTGTCAACTCTTGCATTTTCTCCTCTTAAGCAAACTAAAATAGTTCCCTTTACCTTCTTAGGATCCAATGCACCAGCTTTGCATAGTTGCCTGCATAAAAAACATAAGTAAATGTTAACCAAGCAAAATCTCGAAAATTTGTTTGTGTTGAGAACTAGGGGAGTAAGGTTGTTATTCTTACGCGTCGTAGGTTGTAGCATGAGTAGCTTTTGCTGAAGCAGCAGTAATGATTGGGAATAACTTTCCTTTAGGCAATGCTTCAACTGATAAGCTCTCTCCCTATCAAAATACCGTTTGATTAAACTCAAATCTTCTGAAGCAGAGCGAAAAAATAGTACTAGCAAGTAGGTTCAACTCATCCATCAAGAATGTCACATGTACTATTCAAGGAAAAGAATATTACTACCTTGTAACGCTTGTTGTTTCCGAGTGTTACATAGCTAAGGAACTGACGATCCATAGTGCTTGCACCGACAGTAATGACCCAAGGTGCAACGTTTGATACTGTACTAACAGCAGGACCAGAGTTACCAGCAGAGGTAACCACAACAATGCCATGCTTAACAGCATGAAACGAACCGATAGCAATGCTGTCATTGGCATAGGGTACTGCATCTCCTCCTAGTGATACAGAAAGGACGTCAACGCCATCATGAATAGCCATATCAAATGCAGCCAAGATGTCTGCATCGAAACACTCATTGCCTGAAATTGGAGTCCAGCAAACTTTGTAAGCTGCTACTCTTGCTTTTGGTGATCCACCCTTTGCTGTCCCGTTTCCATATCCGAAAACACTTGATCCTTCAACAAAGTTTCCACCGGCTGTGGACAACGTGTGGGAACCATGGCCATCAGTGTCTCGCGGTGTATTGGAGGTTGAATTTAGCGATCCTGCTAGAGTAGCGTACCCTTTGTTGAAATACCTTGCTCCAATTAGCTTCCTTAAATGAAAATGTACGTAACTAAAATATCAAAATCTTCATTCCAATACTAAAATAATGTTGAATTCATATCCTAAATAGATGCTTTGAAGTATGATTTCTTTACTAGTTAAAGCCAATTTCAATTCTTCACGGATTTGGTGACTTGGGTAACAATTCAACCACCACTTTAGAATTTACCTATCTAATCCAAAAAATTACAAGTTATTAAAGCAAATACAGAAAAGTGTATGCGTTCAAAAGATGAAAGTTGCGAGATGAGGATTGTTTGGTATATTTGTGGGCGTACTAGGAGAGATAGAATTAGAAATGAAACTATCCATGAGAAGGTAGGAGTGACCTCAGTGGCGGACAAAATGCGTGAAGCGAGGCTAAGATGATTCAGACATGTGAAGAGGATTTGCACAGATGTCCAAGTGGAGAGGATTGAGAGGTTTGCTATGGATTGTTTCAGGAAAGGTAGAGGTAGAGATGGTTAAACAGGACATCACACAGTTATTACTTGCCGAATACAAGACCTTAGATATGAGGTTATGGATGATACAAATTCGAGTAGAAAGATTATAGTAACCTGAATGTTTATTTTCTCCGTAATTTCTTGTCCTACGATTTCTGTTACGACCTACCATCTCTTGTACTTCGATTAACATACTCTTTTTGTGTATTTAATGTTGTTTTTTCGAAAAGTTCATCATGTTTTCCTTAATTAGTAGGGTTTATCAACAAACAGTCTTTTCTCTATCTTACGAGATACAAATAAGATACGTGTACACTCTAATTGAGATATGGATTAAAGTTGAAAGAGATACAATGTCAGTGTTGTGAATGTTCTAAAGTGCAAAATATTCTGTTTGTTGAGCTGTGGAGATAAGGTGCAAAAAGAAGTGGACATAAATAGGGATATACACAAGTACCTATTACAATGAAATGTGGGATCAAAATCACTTTGACAAATTCCTCTCCACTTTGATGGAATTGGTCCATATCCTTCATCACTAAAGCTTTCTGATTCAGGCCATGCACCTGGTCCACAATGTCATAATGTTAACAAAAGAAAAATGAATCATCATCAACACTATTTAAAGTCCAAAATTCATATACAAAAAGGGGAAAAGTTGTATTGGAATTGTGAATTGCAAAAGGTTGACCAATTTAAGACAAATAAGAAAGGATGAAAAACATACATCTTTTGAGGCAAGTACATCAGAACCTTATTCTTTCCTTTTAATTATTACATCACTAACGCCAGTCAGAATTTTCAATAAGAAAATCGATATTTTGTATATACACGATATAATTAAACTCCTTAGACAAATGTGACTCCGTCACTGTCCACTATAATGTAGATTTTTTTGTCTATGATAGGACAACACAAGCTATATGAATTAGTGAACAACATCATTTATAAAATAAATGTAGGAATTGAACTTCTACACAAAAGCAAAATTGGCTTATTGATTTTCAGACAATAAGAGTTAATTAATTATAATTCTAAATAAAATAGTAGACTTTAATTGACCCCACCAACCCAAAAGCACACTAATTAATTGTGAATAAAATAATCTACTTATCCAATATTTACTCTTTTAACTACTGAAAGGTGCAGAAATTGTTGATAAAAGAACCTTCTATCAAATAGATAAATGTATTTTGGTATATGTGAAAATGGGTTGGCCAAGATTAATAAGATCTTGAAATATCAATATTTAATTCAACTACTATATAGTTTATTGTTATCAAGATCAAATCACACAAACTTCTAACAAAGACTTTTATCATAATTATGGGATCACAAAACAACACATCTTTACATCAAACAAAGTCAATGATCTAAGGCTCTATTTATTGCAACCTCAATTTTCTTCACATGCCTATTTGTTGACTAAAGCGGAAACTAATACTAGTCTGTTTGATCAATTTTTTTACAATATTTTTGAAATATTATTTAAATATAAATTACGATGGTAATAATGATTTATAAATTGATTAATCAAACACAAAATATTTAAAAAGTACCAGTATCAAGATTGCCAATGATACTATCTTCTCCAAATCTTGCCTTTTTCCATAATGAACTTGAAGGAATAACTCCATCATTATTCTCTAACCCCAAAAAGCTCCATGATCTTGTTGTGTGTAATTTTCTTCCCTTGTTTTCAAATACTGATACTACTTGTGGATGTTCTGAAAAAAGAAATTCATATTAACAACGTATAATTTTCCCGCTTAGTCCAATGTCTAAAGTAATATTCAAAAAAACTTAACAAGTCATATATGACTTGAATCTGAATTAGCGAATTTTCTTGACTAGTAGACGGCAGGTGTAGAGTTTTTGAATTCGAGCCTTAGCCTTAGTAGTGGCCCCACTTGACATGAATCTGAAACAAAAGGCAAATACAACATGACACAAAAGACCAAAATACCCCCAAATCACTTACTTGAAATTTCTATTGCTTCTTCATCTTCAAGCATAGCAGAAAAGCCATTGATGTGTCTAGTATAAGAGTAAAAAATTGCTTCCTTTGCTTTCTCATTGCTGTTATGAGATTATCAAACATGTAAGATAAAGATATATATGACTTAATTAAAAGTAAATACATAATTAAGTACTATTTAATTACCTTCCTCCTAAGTATGATCCAAGAAACTCATGATGTGAATCTCTTACATTATCATAATCAATAGATGAAACTTCTTTTCCATGTGAATGTGCTCCCATGTACACCACATATGACTACACACAAATCACATTCACAAATTAACAACAACAACATAGTCGTATAAATTGTACGCAGACTTTATTCCTAGTAACAAATGAAAAAGAATTAGAACTTGATATTAAATTACCTTTTTTATGGCAAATGTGGAACTAAACAAACACATAAAAAGAATAGAAAGTAGACATAAGGAAGCAAAGTTTTCTCCCATTGTAATCTTCATGTTCTTTAGTCCTTTCACTCTCAATAACACACTCTTTCTATTTAAAGAGAACTCTTTGAGAGTTTGAGTTGTAGTTGACCTTTCAATGAATTATTTTATACAAAAAATAAATAAAATGAATCTTACTCTTTATTTTATTTTAATTTTTTTATTAGTGGGAAATGTATCCATTTATTGCATGGCTTAAATTCAAAGATTTTCATGGTTTATGTCTACATACTTGCAATAATGTATAAGCAATCTTTTAATGTATTTAAATTATATTTTTTTTTCCAAAATTTAATCAATATACAAATCTATTTTAACATTAATGTTAATCTTTTGAAGTTCTTTTCCAAACTTGCTAATTACTAGTGCTTGAAATTCTTTGAATAAAGCCATTTCTTTTATTGGTAAATATGAAATGAAATGGAATATTATGGGACCAGTGAGAAAGAAGTGATAAATTACTTATTGTATAAAAATAATTGAGGCTGCTTGACCGCCTTTGTTTTTCTTCTAATAGATGTACCCAAAGAGATACTAGTAGTGACAAAAAAAATTAAATCTTCTTTTAAGTTATTTTTTTTAAAAAAAAAAGGAAAATAGTTTTTAAATGAACAATGAATTTTTTTATTCTTTTTAATAGGAAAATGCACAAGTATTCTCCTTACACTATGATCGAAATTTAGGAACACACCTTAATTAAACTAACATTCTATTACTTCTCTGAATTTATTTTTTTTAATTTTGTGCACTTTTGTCTTACGTGACACATTTCGTGACTCCATACAACTGAGGTGCGTGGAAGATATTTAGATGTCATATAAGCTAAAAACCTGTATAAAATTACTGAAAAAGTAAGTATAGGAGATAATAGGACCTTAGTTTAGTTAAAGTGCAACTCTGAAATTTCGATAATAGTCTAGGAGATACTAATTCATTTTCCCATCTTTTTACTTCTAGATTGTAATTAATTGGCCATTTTTTATTAATTCGGACAATGACTATAAAATAGAATTAGGGAAACCATTTTTGACTCAATTATCTCCAAAATGAGTTATCTAAAGACTCGGAAATACTTATTGTTGTAATATAAAATACTTACAAGTACACGATTCATTATTTTTTTTTATACCTTAGCATAACTTATCATTACGCGTAACATAAAAGTTCTTCGTTTACTTTTAGTTGTTATTATTTAATTCGGAAAGTATTTATCAAACTTCATTAAATGATGTTTAGTTTTAGGTCTTGGAAACTGATTTGGAAAAAAATAAATATTTAATACTAAAATTAAAAAATGAGTCATTTTTATTACGTTAAAAGTGATAAGGAAAAATGAGAATTTATTTTAATAATAATTGACTAATAAAAATAAACGAAAAAAGTGTATAATATTCATTATAATGTTGGATGGAATAAAAGTTAGAGTCCGTTTGGATTGATTTATTAGCTATAATTAAGAGATGGTAAATAAATAAAAATTTATTTAGTGCATGAGATTGCTACAATCATACTCCATTTTTTCCTATTTACTTGTTCATATTTTCTTTTGTCTGTATCCCCATTTACTTGTCCATTTTAACAAATCAAAAACGAATAATAATTTTTTTTCAATATGCTTTATTTAATTCTAGAAAATTTATAGTATTATTAAGTTGTAAAGCATATTTTTTGAAATCAGAAAGTACATTTATTATATTTGGAGAATTGCATAATCTTCTAAGTTGAGAGTAAAAATTATAATTAACATATGATAATTATTAATTTTTTAATATATGTGTCACTTTTAAAATGGATAACTAAACAGAGACGGAGGAAGTATGATATCGCCGTAAGGTCTGGTGAGTGCTGAGTGCTGACCAATCAACTTGACAGTTGAAATCAAAGTGTGAAAACAGCAGCTAATTTTGAGATTCTCCGGCGGTGAAAACAGCAGGACGGACCGTCACAGGTACGACGAACCGTCATGAGCCCCCGTTTCAAAACACTTCAACTCTTGAGAATTTGGTACAGGGAACGATTCTCTGAACGTCGTGACGGAAGTGCAGGACGGACCGTCGTAGGTACGACGGGCCGTCACAGACTCTTTAAGGAAATTGAGTCTCTGACGAACCTGCATGACGGACCGTCGCAGGCACAACGGGCCGTCACAGGTTGCGTAAATCCCAGGCGGGGTCAGATTTCTGTTAAGTTTTAAAGGGGCGTTTTGGACTATTCCTTCTATAATTATAAAATTCGTGGGTTTATATTAATAACTCAATTTCTTGGGGGATAAAAGAGGTAACCTTGAGTTAATTAGTGGGTTATTATTGTCATCTTTTACACTTAATTATATGTTAATTAGGGTAAAAGAAAGAGGGTTTGAATAAGAAAAATAGAAAGAACAAAGAGAGAGAGAGGATCGAACGAGAGAGAGGAACGAAGGGGATATCAAAGATTGTGAGGATTTGCTTGCTTGATCACGAATTTTTCGGTGGAGGTAGGTTATGGTTTTGTTTCTATGATATTCATAGTAAACTCTTAATAGCGAATGATATGTATCGGTAGTATTGTAAACCCTTCTATATGCTTAATTGTATGCTTGCATGAATATGATTATAGAATTGTGATAAACTAAGCATGATGAAGTTATTGAATCCAAAATCTTGAAAGAAACCCTAATTCACTTTGTTAATGATGATGCCTTGGTATAAAAGAAGGCTTGATAAATTATATAATGAGATTGATGATGCCTTGGTATAAAAGAAGGCTTGATAAATTATACAATGAG
>CM064969.1:69785959-69948959 GCA_032847665.1 Solanum chilense
TTTGATTATAAATATATTTTTTATCGTATTTATTAATTTTAAATGTAGTTTAAAATAATTAGATATTATCTCATTAAGTAATAAATTTATACAAGATTTCATGTTAGATACACTTATCATTACATCAAAAATGATTTTTACCGGTAATTTAATTAATGACAATACAATTAATAGTCACTAAATATGTTTTTTTAGTGACATTTAATACTCGTTGTAAATATCCCTAAAGTCTAATAACGATATTGGATTCAATGATTATTAACTAATGTCGGTAAAAGTTTTAACACTCTTTTTTGATCTACACAGTGTACATACATGTATTATCCCAATCAGATACACTGTAAAATATTGAGACATAAGGAGAAAGATAGAAAAACTGTGTATATCATGTGCATGCGAATCATTCTAGGTACATATATCGGGATATCAGATTTATTCAAGATGCATTCTTATATACAAATTCATATTGGAAAAAGTTGAACAAGAGAGGTAGAGAGGTCAACAAGAGAATAGAGAGGTGAGCGAGATATGGAGACCGTGTAGTAGATGAGTGAGATACGAGAGAGGCAAACAGTAAAGGAGAGAAGTGAGCGAGAGAGTGTTAGTGTATCTCCAATATATGTAAATCCTATTCGAAACATATTACACCTAACTTTAATCCTATATATATGTGATATATGTATTTGGACACATCATATCCATGTATCAGGGGATCAATCCAACACGAATAATAATTTCAAAAATTGACAGAAAAACACATACTAATTAAACTTAATTTAGTGAAATTTATATTGTTTGTCCTTAAAACTATTACGTAATGAAATGAAAGAAGTTTAGAGTTGACTTTTTTATTTTTTTTCACCCAAGCTTAGAGTTATCAAACTTGTAATTTGGCCCAAATAATATTAAACACTAGTTGCTGACCCTTTATTTCACTTTCTTCAAAATAGGATGTATACGCCTTCTATATATACAAGTTATTTATGAACCAATTTTAAATAACTTGATTTTCGTTGTTATAAATTATTGGTAAATTAAATGTCATCACAATGGAACTTGAATTCTCAATGTAGACATATTGTGTTAGATTCGATAAAACTTTTTAAATTTCTGCTTTCATTTTTAGTATACAATAAAACGTTAAATTGAAAAAGTTTAAGTAAAGAAAAATATTTTGAGAAATTTTCTCAAAATGTGACTGTTCTGACTAATTCTGAAAATAACCAAAATGTTCAAATAAAAACAGATACACACATGATATACACTAAAACTATTGAAGTTGACACTTCCATGATATACACAAGTATACAATTTTGTTTTTGACAGTTTCACTGGCTCATGTCCTCTTCCTGATCAATAGTCTGAATTGATTTATTAGATGGTTATTCAATTATTATTTGTTATCTTGAAAAGACATTTTAAAGAATAATTTCAATCGATTGATCATCTGAGAAAAATTACTAGACTATACTTACCTACTATAACACAGAAAAGTTAATTACTAGTAATCATTGTGATATTACAATATTATTAAGAATAACAGTGTATAGGATAAAGTTATTATATCTTAGGTAAAAGATAAAATAAAATAATTAAATAATAGATAATGATTTTAAAAACAAATAATGACACAACCACATCGAATTAACCTTTTAAAATAGATTGAGAATGAATCAATATTCTCTAATCAGTCAACACTTTTTTTTTCTAATTAGTCAACACTAAATTAATTAACGAGATATAATTAAGGTATCTTACCACGTTGCCTTAATATATATATCCCCAACGAAACTCCGCCTATCATATATATAAATTTTAATAACAATCTTTTATCGCGATTTATTTGTATGTTTTTAGGTATATTTTAAATTTTTAATTCTTATGACTTATAGTATTTCATAATTAGCTTCTAAATGTGTAAATTATTTTTTTTTCAAAAATTATAGATTGTTACGTAAGTGCATGATTAATACATACGAAAATTAACTTGATTCTAAAAATTTAAACTATATCATATAAATTAAAGAAAAATAAAATAAAATACTCAACGTTATTCCACTGCAGTATTGGACACATGCAATGCCATGTTCACGGTTGATCAAATTCTTCAACTAATTAGCGTGCCGGTGGGTTTGCTAATTTGTTTATAATTTAAGCTACAGATTCGTCATAACTCAATAAATATAGTTTAAATTCTAAATATATGTTAAAGATATTTACTTATATTATTACGGATAATTCTCTAGAACACTGTAACTAATAAATAAAAATGAATTATATGTGACTCAATATATTTGAAATTAACTTTTAGCGGTAATAAATATTGACATTAATAAAAACTTATAACTATATAAACAATCGTGATATGCTTAAATCACAAGTTTCAAAAAAGAATAAATCTTCTTTTTTATATCATGTGCCATAGCTGCTATATAGCTATGACCATAGTGTAAATTAAAAAAAAAATAGCTCCATGATTGATCAAAATTCAAAGCTAAGACCACTATGTAGAGAAAAAATCTGTTTTCCATGTGACTATTCATTAGTTTATAATTGGTGACATTTAGTTTTCGTTTGACCATAAATATTAAAAATATTTTTTAATAAAATGGTATTTGTCCATGAAATGTGATTAGTTTTTTGGAGAAAAAAGTATCTAGTTCTCAAACTGATTTAGGTGAAAATTTTCTTCCAACCACGACATTTTAAAATGTTTTCCAAGTAAAATATATGTTTAAACACAATTTTATTGTTAATAACAATATTTAGTATAATTTTATAAATAAGTTTATAAAGAATAATACGCCTTAATCCTTTACAAGATAGATAGATAGATATAATTTTTGATTGATCCTCGATTCAAGTTAAGCAAATCACAAATCGAGCAGTAGCATAAAGGAAAAATTAGTAAACTAGTCAAAATAAATAACATATTTAGTAACAATATCCATACTTTATAAATATTAGCAATAATGTCAAAAATGTCATTATTTTAAAAAATTTATGTGTCCCAATTTTCTTCCTATTTTATCTCTCTTTTTCAATTAATTCTATATATTTAAAAAAAATAATCATTCTCTCTCATATTTATCTTTTCAAATTGTTAGTTCTCTCTCCCATTTAATTTTCTCTCTCTCTCATTGTTATCTTTTCTGATTTTCCTCCAACATTCAAGTTGCAAATATTTTTTTGCCATATATTTTGGTTGTTTTTTAATCCAAAATTGAATCAACCAGAATTCCTTTGATTAAGGTATCTCTAATCTTTATCCTATTTTCAGATTTCTTTTCTAATTTTATTTTTGTTTAAATCTTAAAAAAATGTTGTTTGTATTTTTCAATTTCCGTTATGATTTACTCTTCAATTGCTGAATCCAAGAGGCTTATTAGAGGTATTCATCTTAATCAACCAATTTCTGGTGATTTTTCATCCTTTAATTTATTTATTACTTAACAAATAGTGTATAATGTATGATTCGCTGCTAAAATGAGGGAAGAAAGAGGGTAAGAACATTTACAAGACTCATTGGTGTGCAAAACCTTCCTCAAATTCAGAACGCAAATGTAAAATCTTTGTCTACTCGTGAGGATCTTGAAAAAGACGACTAAGATCATATAGTTGTCGAACAATTTTCTATTAGTTTGTTTTGTATTTATAAATTCTTTTTTAGAATTTGGTATGCTTTCTTAATTTGTATTCAAATCACTATGTATACTATCAATATTTGTATTTATTAAAAATTTCATGTTGCATGGTTTATGAATCTTGTATTTGTCCCTAATTTGTATTCATCCAAATGTATGTCAACTAGTTATGTATTTTATTTATAAGAAGAACAACTTTCTATTAGTTTATTTGTATCCGAATACAAATACAAATAATAGACATATTGGAATGAATACGACTTTGAAAAAGAAACAAGATTTTGAAAAGAAAAATAAATACACAGTGAAAAATATATACGAATACAAATGTATTTCTTAAATAACTACATTTTATTTGACATACATATTGGAATGAATACAAACTAATAAAGGTATGTCAACTGAATTTGACATTTTTTTCTAATTTGTATTTATTCTAAAGGTATGTCAACTAGTTATGTATTTTATTTAAGAATGAGTACACCAAATATTCAATTATTTTTTTTCAATTTTATATTTCATTCACTTTTTCATCATACTAATTTTTTGTATTTTATATATTATTATACAAAATTCTAAATAAAAACTACAATAAATAGAAATACAAATAAAATACATATTGAAATGAATACATACAGGATTTTTGAAGAAAAAAATAACTATATAGGGAAAAAATATATGAAAATACAAATATATTTCTTAAATGACTATATAGATAAATTCGACATACCTATTGGAATGAATACAAGCTAATAAAAAACTATAATAAATATAAATAGAATATATTGTGGAATGAATATAATTTTAAAAAGGTAAAATTCTGGAGAAAAAAAAACAAAATTTAAATTTTATTTGAAAATGTAACTGATGAGAAAATTAAGGATGCTTGCCTTTTTTGAAATATCCCCCCTTAATTTTCTCCTTTTTGTTATTAAATAATTATATTCTTTAAATAAAAATAAATAATAAAAACATAAATAAGATACATAACAAACTAAAATGACATTTTTACTAAATATTGAAATTATTGCTAATGGGTCCTCTTAAATGCTAAAATATTGACATTTTGAAAAATTTCCCTAGCATAAAAATACTGAAATAAAGCCAAAATTGCAAAAGATTATTTACTCTCTTCGAGTAGCAAGGCCCACTAAAAAAACTCCCTTATGGTCGTTGGGCTTATGGAAACCTTTGCAAATAAAGGAAATTTAAGCTCAAAACTTTTATAAAAAATAACACAAATTTTTATTTTTTTAAAGAAAAAAACAATATTTTCTCCATATTGAACATTATATTTGTGCCTCTTTACTCTCATTAATTGTGAAAGAAACTTATCATTAGTTGTTAGCATTATGTGACTATCAAGTCTTCATTTCACCCATTATTCAACGTTCTTTATACTTGTAACTTATGTAACCTATAGATCATTCACTTATCCAATTTACGACCATTATCTTCATATTCATTACAAGTTCATCTATAAATAATGTGGTCTTATTTTGGGTTGAATATAAAAAAGAAATACACAAGAGAAAGAGTGGAAGCAAAGATGAAAAATATTATACTGTGTATATTGCGTAAGTGCAGTGAGAGAGAGAGAGAGTTCAAACAAAGAAAATATTCCAAGTCTTGAAGTATAGTATCTATACAAAGGAGAATATTCATATGTTGAAGGAAGGTATTTTTATGTGGAGCTTTGGACTCTTCAAAGAATTGCTTGCGTTGTACTACGTTGTTGGACTATTTTATCCTGGAGTGATTATTCAATGATGATACTGTTGGATCGGTGTAGAATTTGTTTTAAAAAAAGCGAAAAATTTGCGCCTTAACTTAAAATTTGTTTATATATTTTTGTTCATTCTACTTCAACTGTTATTTAATATTTATGGTACAATACACCTATCTATCTATCTATATATATATATATATATATATATATATATATATATATATATATATATATATATATATATATATATATATATATATATATATATATAATTATCTTAATCATATTTTCTAAAATTCAGAATTTTCTATTTTTAAAAAAAATTGTAAAAATTATATTTTTCTTATTCTATCTTCTTTCTTTTTTTCTTATTCTATCTTCTATTTTAATGCCTTTTTATAAATATTATATATAAAAATATCAGAATAAAATTAATTAATTATGATTTAATACTTTGTAATTACTCGAGAATTATGACCTAGCAAAAATATTTGTAGAGATGATATATACGTTATTCATCACTTTTATTTGTCAATTTTAAACTTTACACGTCAAAACTATAATTAATTGAATTTTATTATTAAAAAATAATTTGAAAAATAAGTTGAGTAAAACAAAAATAATATATTTTTTCCTTATATATTAAAAATAATCGGTAAAAATAAAAAAATATTTTTCAAACTAATAGGGAAAAAGTAAATAAACTGGAAAAAAAATACTGGTCATATATAGTTTTTCATTTTTAAATTACATGAAATTCAATAAATATTTTAACATATATATTTTCATCAATTTTGGAAATTTATATTTTTATAGTATATCTTATATAATTTTTAAATATCTAAATCATAATAATAAAAATCAATTAATTTAATTTAACTAGCTCAAAAAAATTATTCAAATTAATTCTCGATAAATAAAATATGAAAACTAATATAAAAACGGATACCGAAAGAGTTTATTGCTACTATAGGAAATCAGAAAGAAGCTTATTGTAATTTATCGAGTAATTTCATTTGGTGTCTATAAAATATTTTCCCAGTATTGCGGCTATATTAATTCTTTATTTCTCACTTATTGCCATAACTTTCTATTTTACGAGAATTATATGGATGATGTCAAATTAATATTTTATAAATTTAAAGGAAAAAATAAAAATTGATAAAATTTTATTAAAACAACCAAAAAAAAATTTATTTATCAAACATAAAATGAAAGAATAATTACTTATCTAGTTTCATGAGAAAACATTATTTTTCTAGCGTTTACATCAAAATGATTATGTTATGTCAATAAAAATAACAAAAACACTCTCGTAATTGTGTGGTAAGGGTCAAATAGTTTCTTGAATATATTTGATCATTTAATTTTGATAAAATTGAGGAACTTTTGATTTCGTCAAATATTTAACATACAAAGTTTGATTGTTAGAACATTGGAGAATAAAAATATTTAGTTGAAAAGAGAGACGGAGTCAAAATTCGAAGTTTATGAGTTCCTAATTTTAATTTTATAAAGTTGTTGAGTTATAAATTAATAATATGTAAATATTCAACGAATTTCTTTCTACAAATTTAAAAGTATGAAATAAAGTTAGTAGATTCGATCGAACATGTAAAAAACACTCTAAGTCAACCCTAATAAAAATTCACATTTAAAACGTCATTAGTATCTTCTCTTTATTAAGATTTTGAATCTCTTTTTTCACAACTTCGCTCGAATATAGTTGTTGAAGCTTCTTGTTATATCATAAGGTAACTAAACATGCTCATTTTGAATTTTTTATAAAAGACCCAAATTACTCAAAAGTATAATTTTAAGAGACTACTTTGAACATACTAAAATATTAGGGACCATTTTCACCATTTCTCTATTAAATTATTTTTGTCTTTAATAGGTGTTTTTTCCCGCCAACTATAAATATATATAGGACACTCATTCTCCACTATTTCCCAATTAAATTATTATATTGCAAACCATCAAGAATATTAGTGAAAATGAGAGTATGCATGTCTTATTTTTAAAAATAAATAAATTATAATCTTAATCTAATTTGTTTTATATATATATATATACATACACTTGTTAAATTTTTATAAAATAAATATATTTGTGTTATTGGTTGAGTTTTTATTGCTGACTAAATTCATCAATTGGACAGCAAAAAGTAGTTATCAAACTATACATAAATGGGAATGATTAGAAATCTAGGACCAAAGCCTTCAAGATAGCTATTTCTCAACCAGGTCCCTACTTCTTGTCTCCTCTCCAAATTTTGTAGCCACGTGGTGGTTAGGGTGTCACTTTTTCTATATTTTAAACTTACTTTATTGTACGAGAATCTGAATGTAGAGTTTTAATTATAATTTTTCTTTGATTAATCTTTAATATTGCTTATAATATTTGACTTTTTTTATTGAGGGCTGATATCAATAGTTATGCAGGGAGGTGGACTTAAAAATTACTAATTAAAAGTAGTGAGAGGGTATTGACGTAGTAATTCTTACCAATTGCCTCAAAAGAAAATTGGGTTCAGCCCAATTGGTGAGCGTTGGGTCTATTGTTGTTGTTGCTACTGACTGTAACAACAACAATAGAAGGCCCCACACCTTTTCTGCGGTGGTTGATGATCCAATGTTTATCGCGGCATACCTCAATATAAAATTTATGAAGTTACAGGCTCGAATCCAGAATGTTACTTCATAAAGTGAATGTCAAATATTTAATTGGAATAACTTTATATGTATAATAAGATGTGGTCTCTAGATCAGAGATATTGATGATCTAGCTAGTGGATTGTTCGATTACCTGTTGTGATTTTTGTTTTGCAAGTTTTATTTGTATGATTTCTAGTCTGAAATGCTTCTTTTCTTATTATGCATCTCATAGTTTTACTATTGTTGGTACTATTTTTTTTTTTTTGTTGTTGTTTTTGAACTATAATTTGTTTATTTGGTAAGATGAATTGAGAAGATTTTGATAGTATTCACAACTTTTCAGGTTCTAATTATATGTTTGTGAAAAAAATTATTTCATAATTTATGAAATTTTAATTGTATGCTCAAAGCAAACTTCGAATTCAATTAATTTAATTTAATTTTATAATTTCATATAGCATCTTCAAACAATGTTTTGAAAATCCAATCCACAATTTAAAACAAAAAAAAACTCAACATCAAATTAATCATGTCTAAAAAGCATGCATTACTAAAGCACTAATATACTTTAAAGTATAAACATTTTCTTTAATTTAGCAGTAGTATGATCGTCGACTACTTCCAAAAAGTTTAACACTATAAATGATCATCCAAAAATGAACAAAAAATGGAAAAGAGACGGTTGAAAATACTATTGATGCAAATTATTATTTTTATTCTCTAACTGTTAACACCTTGAAAATATCTCGCAACTTAACTAAATAACTTAGATACACCCTCAATCTACCTCATGACATAACAAGTGATTTCAAATTTGTAGAAACATGAAATTCTTAATAAAAAGACGAGAGAAGTGTTTAGGGGTGTATTTCATTATGTTGCAAGATCGGGGTGTATTTTAGTTGAGTTAGTCAAGTAAATGAGTATTTCTAATACTGTCAATAGTTCAAAAATGAAACTAATAATTCAGGTCGAAATAAGAGGTGTTTTCAACAATCTCTCAAAAAACAGAAATTTGCAAAATAAAATCGGAAAACAACCAATAATAGATCCATTAATTTGCTCCGATATACAGATCGTTACATTTCATGCAATATAATCAAAGTAATTAATATTTCACATAATGGAGCAACATTCCGGGTTCGGGTCGCTAACTTCATATACTTGGTATTGAGGTACCTCAAAATATGGGTAACTATGGGTTTGTGGATTTGCATCGAAACTTGTGCCCCCTCCCACGTTGTCGTTGTCAGCAACAACGACAACAGGGCTCACGCTCAGTAGCTGAGCGTGGCCCAATTTCTTCCTGAGGCAGTTAGTAATAACTACTGCGTCAATGTGCTCTCCCACTACTTCTAATTCGAAATCTTCACCTTCCTTTATAGCTGCTGACTCCACACCTATAATTATAAAATTACGTTTTCAAATGAACGAGTTATACTGAAACTAAAACGCTTTAGAGGAATAAAAATTAATAAATAGATGGGTTCTTATTAGTTTTTGTAGTTATGTAAATTGGAATGAACTAGATCAAAATATGATAAATAAATAAGTGGTATTTATCAAAAGAAAAAAAAATATAAAACTTTATATTTCTTTGTCAGGGAGAAACCTAAGGTATCAAAAATAATTTTTTGTCCAAACATTTTGCTACTTGTATTAAATATTCGACATACAGAAATATATACCTTTTGTTTCACTTATTTTCATTATATGTTATTATTTTTAAAAAATTTCAAAATCTTTTATTTTTTTTAATGTATTTGAGTTGTATATTAATGTATCCGAGCTACGTATTATATAACTTAACTAATTTTTTTATGTATTTGAGCTTTAATTATTGTATCTGATTTCTTAAATTTTAAGGGATTAATGTTATTAGGAATAGATTATAATTTCATTTTAAAACTATGGTATTTATGTAATATACACTTAAATATTTGGCCCAATTCAAAGCTCAACAATTGATCCGCGCCTCAACTTGTCTAAACCTAGGTATGATGACGTGTGAATCATATTTTCATGAGCTAATTTATTTTATTTACTCACAATAAAATTAATATAAGAAATTGAGTTTTCACATATTTTAGATTTGAATAATTAAAATCAAGTTATTGAACGGAGATGAACAAATACCTGGTTGAGAAACAGCAATTTTGAAGGCCTTTGTCCGAGATTTCCGATTATTCCTATCAATGAATAATTTGATAATCACCCTTTGCTGTCCAATTTAATTATGAAATTATGTAAGTAATCGCAATTCAAATAATACCACACACATAAGAATTAGAGCTAATTAATTAATAGTTAAACTAAATTAAGTATATTTAATAATTAAGACATGCATACTTTCATTTTTGCTAGTCCTCGATGGAAAACTTGTTTTACAATATAGTACTAATTTAATAGACAAAGATTTATAGTTCTTGAAATGATGAGAAATTGGCTTGGTGATCGACAATTTATAAATTTGGGGTATTTATAGATGAAAAAAACACGTATTTAAGACCCCCCCCCCCCAACAAAAAAAGTAAAATAAAATTGCTACACAAAAATGATCAATTATATTTTGGATAAATTCATAGAAGTTTCTTAATATGAACTCTTGAGCAGTTTTAATGAGTCAAATAATTAAATAAACTTTGCTAGTTATATTTGAGGAAAATTGTGAAAAAAAGGATATTCAACACGAGAAAATTCAGGAAATTCATCCCATCAAATCCTAGAAATTACGATTAAAAAAATTATACTCGACTGAAAAAATAATCAAAATTATTTTTGAGAATATAATATTAAGGACAAGCTATATAATATATACTTCATGTATATGACTTAATTGTCATATTAATATGTAATGGACAAGCTAAATTGTGGGTACCAAAAAAGTTGAATAAGTAGTCAATCACCCTTATGGTTTTAATATACAGAAAATTAATTAGTCATCTTCCTTGCAATAATTTTCAAAAATAAAAAGTCATTGTAGTAAGTGAAAATTAATTTAGACGCAATACTTGGGGAAATGTCAACTGAAGTAGTTTGCTAAATTAAAAACTATAATTAACTTATGTCTTTGTTCACATTTACTTGTTATATTTGAACGTAACATATTTATTATAATAATTAATATGATTATTATCGTTAAAAGTAATTTTTCTGATTTCCTAAAATTACAAACATATCCATATAATAGGGTAAGGTACTTCTCAAAATAGTTTTGAATTAAACATTTCCTATACAAAGTGACCAAAATAACACGTTTTAATTGTTTAAAAGTCAAATATTTGTTGATCGATCATATTTCACATAGACAAAAATAAGAATTCACACACAAAAAAATGTTATCGTCCCATATTTTCACTTACCATCTCTTCAATTTTTGTTAAATGACTATGGATGAAAGACAAAGTATTTAATCATGGTTAAGCTTATTATGCCTTTATATTTATTTTATAATTTAAATGAAAGTATTAAGCAATGAAATGAGGGAGGCTTGTCATTTTTTCTTAAAATTAAGAAGAAAAAAAACAAATAAAAAGACCGTAGGGCTCACAAAAAATAAATATATTACTTCTATGTAAAGTATTCTAGAGAAGTGTTCAGATGGAAAATAATGTTCTTTTTTTTTGTCGACAAATTTCAGTGAATTTAATAAATTAAATATAAAGTATCTTCGAAATTATTGGGAGGTCGTAGAGGATGTTGATTTTGCCGTCCATTGTTCCTTAGTCGTAACTAATAATGAAGCCCCATAAATATAAATTATATATTAATAAAGAGTTTATTACAAAGTGACGCTTTCAATAAATTGTTAGATATAATTATTAATGACATTAGGAAGAGAAAAGTAATCGCTAAGCAATCACAAATAGCTAATTAAATTAAGTCTACGAGCTTATCAAATCAAACCATGGGCTTTGCGTGTATGGGTCCACTTACCTCCTCTTCGTAATATATATATGACTGAATATATATATATATATATATATATAGACGCTAAAATTTTATAATTTTTTTAATTTAGACACCTAAAATTAGGAATATTATATTCTTATGAATGTTTATATTATTCAAAATTTGTATCAAAGCTATTGACAGAACGACATTACATAAAAAAAAAAGTTTTACGAGCAATTAATTAGTAATTGTTGCTAAATATGTATTTTTAGCGGCAATTAAGACTCTTTGTATATGTCTCGAAAGACTTTAGCGAAATTGAATTTAATGACATTTAACTAGTGCCAGTAAAAAACTTAATACTATTAATATGTCTATTTTTTGCTGTTAAAAGTTATTTTTGTTATAGTGCGATAACTTTACTAGTGGAGAAAAATAATTCAGTCATGTGTATCGTCTCTCTTCGTCATGAAGATGACTTTTTAATAAATTAGTGTTGCATTTAAGGAAATATCGTCTAATATTTTATCTAAATGGGATGGCTCTCGTGCAATAATTTTAGTTAATTGGGATTTTTCTCATAATTAAATGTGTTAACTCGATTGTTTCTCCTATGGCTCGTTTGCTATAATTCATAATAATATTAATAATGAGGTGTATTAGTAATGTTGTGATTGACAATGATACTGTTATTTATGATTCATTGTTTAATTTAATGTATTAAGTATTAATTATACATGTTATAATATTGAATATATTATATAATTAAATATGTATATATTATTTTCTCTATTACGTATCAAACAATGTCATATATGTTAGAATTACGTACGTACGTAGCTACAATGGATGAATTAGGAAAACAGTAAATGAAAACACTTACGACTTATATATATAGAAAACATTATTAGATGGGTCGATTTGAATAAATTTTTGCATTGTTTTCAAATTTTTTTATAAAGAAAAAGAAAATAACGTAACACATCACATGAATATGATGATGGCAAGTTGAAAATTTTAGGGGAAATTTCCTGCTCAACACAATATATATCTTTTGGTTAAAAATTTCAATAATGTTATTTCACACTTAGTAATAGCTAACTACTCATCTAATTTGGTACTCTAGAAATAATAACTACATTTTGCAACCCAAATTTAAAAAACATACGTATAATCAAAACAGTACCACATGAGTATAACAAAGATAATTAAAAATTGTAATTGCTTAGGGTATTAGAATGACAACAACCAAAAAAAAAGTGATAATGGTAAAAGACAAATTTCTACCAAATTAAACTATTATTTTTACGAGCTAGTACCACTTAAGTATAAAACACACCTCAACTATTTTTTTTTTCTACTCAAATTAATGGTATGGTATTGATATTTCAAATAGTAAAAAAAATGATAATACAAACGTATGTTATTATACATATATAATATTAGTTTGAGATTTCAAATAAAAAAATAAATAGTTAGAATGTAAATTCATAAAAATTAATAGTTCAAATATGTTTCGGCTAATATCATCGAAAACCTATTCATGCTACGTATCCCTTCATTTTATGGGCTTTGATGTTTAAAGGAAAATTAATCGAGATAAAGAATTCGAAGTGTTGGGATTTTGGAATATCTGTACATTATTAAGAACGAGTATTTATAACTAATTCATTTCCCTTTGTTGTATAATACATATTTTGGTTAACTATACCAACTTTTTTAAAAAAAATTATAATAGCTAAATTATTGTAAAATATATATTTTTAGTCGTAATTGACATTATTTATAAATGTCTCTAAAGTTTATAACGATATTAATTAAATCTAATAATAATTAATTAATGTCAATAAAAATTTTAATACTTTTTTATTAATATGTATATTTAATATTACAATAAAAGAAATCGTCGTTATTTCGTCCACAGGATGGCTCACGTATAAAGATGTCTCATTAACTCGTTTTTTTAAACTATGAGTAATATTTTAATCACACGAAAAAAAAAGTTATACTATTGCTTTCTTTATGTTATGTTGGACCAAGTCAATTTAAAATATTATATAAAGTATAATAAAATTAAATTTTATTTAATAAAAAATATTTCTTTTTTAAGACGAATTAAACAGGATAAAGGGACTAATTATGTTTAAATATTTGAATAGACAAGGATGGAACTAACACCAAATACGTGCTGATATTTTCTTCTCAATATAAAGTTTATTTGACTGTCATTGTCTTATTCAAATATTTTTAATTTCCTCATATAACTATTTGAAAATAAATTTTAAAAAATATGTTACGTAAATTAAAATAAAACGAAGAAAAGGATGGTTCTAGTTCTTGGCCCCTTTCAAGTCAGTCAACCATTTGTATTTTTCTGAGTTTTCATTTAATACAGTATTTAATTTCATATTGAATTGTTATTGTCTTTCATTTTTATGTTGCTTTCTTTTCTTTTCGTAAAAATTAATGATTGATTCTAATATCATTTAACAAATGTTAAAAAGATTTTTTAATATTTTTTATTAATAGTAATACTTAATGTCGTTAAAAATTATTTTTGTTAAAGTAATTAAAAGTTATATATTTTTAAAGCTATGAGCTAATGTTTTAAAAATACTAAATTCAATAACACAGATAAAATTATCCAATTATACGAAAAAATCATACATTTTAATATTTGCAAGTCATTTACAAAGACCAAAAAATATTGAGAAAAAAAAAACAAAACTAAAACTAAAACACTTCATCTACTAGATAGTCCATTAAACTCTCTCGACAGGGACCAAAACTTGAATGATACGTTGTGAACTTCACGTGAATCAAATAACTTTTTTCATACTATATATATTTATTAACATGTCAATAAATATTTAATTGTGAATACAGTTAATTACAATGAATCCCTCTGTTCCAATATTATACACTCTGTTTTCCGTAGGCAATCGAAAATTGACGTTTACATAATGGAACAATTGGATTCACCATAGGAATCTGTAACTTGGTAAACTGGATATTGATAAGACGGATAGGCATAATAGTACGAGCCCGGTTGCGATTGAACCATCGCAGCTGCAGCTACAGCTGGAGCTGGAGCTGCAGCTGCGGGGCCACCACCAGCCGGGCCAACGCTAACCAAATCCGCCTTACCCAAATTCTTCCTCAATAAGCTCGTTAGGGTCGCAGCATCTACTTCTCCCACAACTTCGAGTTGATTTTTTCCGTCCCCTGTTATAGCTGCTGACTCCACACCTTAAAAAAAAAAAAAAAAAAAAAAACAATACATAAGCCAAAATCAGCACGATTTTTTTTTATATAATTATTATCAATATGAGAATTTATTCGACACAGTTGATTGAAATTACCTGATTGAGAAACAGCAATTTTAAAGGCCTTGGTTCGATATTTCTGATCATTTCCATTCAAAGATAGTCTAATAACAATCTTTTGCTGCAAAAATTAAACTACATTAATAAAAAGAGTTGAATCTATAATTACAAAAAATTAAAAATTATATTAAATTAATTTGTTTACCTTCATTTTTGTTTGTTTGATTGGGGAATTGAATTTTGGATAGGATTATAATTGAGTAGACAGTAAAAGAGAGGAATAATTGAAATGCTGAGAAATTGTAGTGAGAAATACTTGTGTTTTGGGTATTTATAGAGTTGTAAGAATAACTATTTATTTGAAATAACGCGTGTTGAAGAAGAATGACTCACTCATCCTCCAAACTCCGTAACTTAATGAAGTTGACTTAGTTTTCTTTCTAAGAATCCATAAAATGGTTCTTGACTTGGTAAGTTTTTTAAGAAAATATATATATATATAAAAAAGATGATTTTATTATATCAACGTTTAAATAAATAAACACAATATCTTGAAAAATGTAATAGAAAATTGACTATAAATAATGATAAAAATCAAATAGAAATTAAGTGTAATTGTTGACATTCCAAAATAATATAGTGGATAACTATTGCTAGACGAAGGGATTAGTTTTCTGTCTCAACTTAAGTAACACATTTACGTTTATAACAACATAAGTATTATACGAGTCGTTTAGACCATAAATTTCATAAGTTTTTTCTTTTATTCTTAAAATTTTGTATCAAATTAAATAGTATTAAAACGAACGCAATATATGTCTGGATAAAAATTATTACTCCATTTATTTTAATTAAAGCATTATTTTTCATGTCATTAGGATTCAAAATATATTTTAATACATATTTTTAGTTTAAAATTAAATAATTCAAAAATTCTTTTATTTTTTTGAAAATTTATATTTAGTCAAAATAGAGCAATAAATTAAAACAAATAAATTACCAATTCAGGTAATTTTTTGTTTAAATTTATTTGTCTTACTTTTATTTTTAAAACTCTTTTAAACATCACTTTTGTGACACTTTTTAGTTCTAAATTTTATTTTCATAAAAAAAAATAAAAATTGACGAAGTAATACATCCCCTAAATTTGGTTCCAACAAATTGGGTCCCAAAAAGTCAATATGTCAACCTACAATTTAGATATTTAGAAAATGAAGGAAGTCATCATCTTCCCCTTCCTTGCTTGGCAAGTACTAAGGCCTATTTATTTTCTTGTTTCGGCGCAGTAACGATTTTATGTCTATACCACTCTATAGCTCATGAAAAAGGGGCCTCGATGAGTTATCGAGTATCTGTTATTTCGCGTTATAACTAACTAGGGAATTTGGCCGCGCTTCGCGCGGTCTTTAAAATATATATTAAAGGATTACTTTTTTCCAATCAATTATATAGTTCTCTTTATTTTTAAACGTAATACTATTACTTTATTTTTTTTTACTTATATATTAATTATGAAGATCGTTTTGAGATGACGATTGAAATGAAACTTAACAAATTTAACATCTATAATCTATTAAATGAGGGATAGTACATTATTATTCAATATGTCAAATGTCAATATATTTTTTTTTAGTAATTTTATGTTTGAACAGGTAGTTAATATGTCACTTTCTACATTTTGTTGGAATATCAATGAGTTTGAATCTTTATATTACAACATATACTGCGATATACTTTTTTTCTTGAGTATATAAGAATTATATTATAAAGTAACTGAAAAATACTAATGAAATACATCTACACATCTTATTATTCTTTTTCGTATTGATATGATAAAACTCCTTTGAATATTTCATTTTTCAATCGTTTTTGTTCCTTTTTGAAATATACAATTTAAATTTGTATGATTTTTGCATGAATCACATCTATTGATATTTTAGATTCTTTAGTTGCATTTATATCAAAGATAATTGTTATCATTTGTCAAATTTGCTTATGTTATCCAAAATGTTACGCTATTATTAAGTTAAATATTTTGAACCTCGAATGAGAATGTGTGTTTTTTTAATTATTAACCTTTTTACTATATTTTAATCTATATCTTTTATATGAAATATAAAGATAAATAGATTTATATAAACTAAGTAAAAATATTTGATAGATAATAAACCTCTTCACATATTATATGTATAGAATAATAAAATTCAAAAGTTAATTAAATTAAATACTTTGATAATATGCTTTCATTTCAAATATTCTTCTTGCATTCTCAAATCAATTAATACACCTCTTTCTATATGAAATTAATATATGGACCCCCTAAGATATATACACATTGCTTAGTATATTAAAATAATTTAAAATCTTAATCATAATTAATCAATACTCATATGAAAAGTTTTTTATGTACAAAATTTTGTGTTTTATTTTTATAATATATTAAAAATCAAATCAATTATTTTTATAATATATTAAAAATCAAATCAACTTATTTAGTCATTTGTATTCATCTTTTATTTAAAATTTTCAAAAGATACATATTTAACATAAATAAATAAATTTATCAAATGCGTGAATAAATTTTTTTGGCATATATTATTTGTCCTATTTTTAAATTTCATAAAATATGTATTAAATATTTATATTCACTATTTTATTTATTTTGATCTATATTAATTATACTTCAAAAGAGTTATAAAAATATGATTTTCATAGTATATAAAATACAAGTATTTAATATTATAAATATTTGTGTGTAGCGCAATTAACATATAAGTAAATCAAAGCAAAAAGAGAACAATTTTGACTAAAAGATTTACAAAATCTTCAATTATGGGATTAATATTTTCATTTATTAGATTTTGTTTTCAATTACTTCTTCCGGTTCATATAAAATAAAACGTGAAATAAAAAAATCGATAAACTAAAGTGGGATAAAAAATAAATAAATAAAATTATAAAAACGTGGTTCATCAAATTATACTATTTTTTTTTGATTGTTATTTTTATGTTGGCAAGTAAATTAAATATCTTCTATCATAGTTCATATATATATATATATATATATATATATATATATATATATATATATATAACATTTTCCTCATCATGAGTACATCAAATATGAATTAAAATACATTAACATTTGCCTCAAAAGATTGTCTTACAATACACATTTATATAGATATTTATTAAGAAACACAATAAATTATCATAAGTTTACACATTTAAAATTTGAGAGCTATTAGGAGTTATAAAGATAATGGAAATATAAACTTAGACCCTAAGATTCTGTGGTCAAGAATTGATCTCTTGAACATGAGTACCTAAAAAAGCAAGAAAAAATCAATATGCATAATTCATAAGATTTTCCTCTATCATGAGTATATCAAATATGAATTAGAATACAATAACATTTGCTTAAAAGAGGATTGTCTTACAATACACATTTAAAATTTGAGAGTTATGAGGAGTTATAGAGATTATAGAAATATAAGTTATAAATATAAAGAGATATATATTTCTAGTTATGAGGAGTTATAGAGATTATAGAAATATAAGTTATGAATATAAAGAGATACATATTTCTTAGTTTAAGAAGGGAAATTAATGAGATTAACTTAAGGGAATGCTAAATTCAAAGTTCTAATTATGTTTGTAAGATTAGTTTCTCCCTTATCTATTTAATAGGAGAAAATGAAAAGGAAAGAAACTGAAAATGTTATTAATAGCAAATTACAATAAAAAAAATTCTCTATTCGAAATTAATTTTATTAGTCACAAATTTACATATATTCTCATATGGTTTCATTAATAACTTAAAAAATGCAAACTTTATATGTTTAATTAAAACAACAACAATGTAGTGTATTCTTACAAAGTGATATCGGGTGTGCTCAATTCGAATATAGCATTAAAAATATTCAATACTAAAAAACATATTTATTTATTTATTTTGTGATTGATTACTAATATACTAAACCATATCATATACTTTTAGAGACAAAAATATTCAGTAGATATTAAAAAGGGCAACTTTCACATATAGCAAACAAAAAATTCATATTTGTATAATATAACAAACTTTGCATAATTGCGCTCCATAGCAAACATAAAAACTGTATAATTCGCTATACATATACAAGTGTATAATTCGCAGGCCTAAATTGTATAATTCGCTGGACTATTTCGCTGCAATTGTATAATTAGCTTTGCATACAGTTGAATCGAATTAAAATGTATGTATATTGCATAATTATAAGTGTATAGCAAGAAGATATATGTTTTTCTCGATTTATACAAAAACAAAAACACAATATATACACTTCTGTTGTATAAAGCTAGAAAAAATTGTATTTCACTACAATTGTATAATTCACAATTGTATAATTCTTTGACCTTTTTCTCTGCAATATTTGAAGTAAAATGTTTGTAAATTATATAATTAAGTGTATAACACGAAGATATACATTTTTGCATGTGTATATACAATTTTCTCTCGCTTTATACAAAACAGAAACAGAAATTATACACTTTTGTGTATAAAGCGAGAGAGGCGAGAATGGGAGAGTGGCGAGCGAGACTTCTGGGAGAGAGACGCCTGGCAAATTTTTGCCAATGTTTGCGATGGAGCACAATTAAATCAAACCCTAGCTATTCTATTTAATTTAGGTTATTAGTTTGCTATTATATACAATTTTCCCAATAAGTGTACCATAGGTGATATACCTTTAATTCAACCATGGAAAAATCTAAAATATTAATTATATATATATATATATATACAAAAACAAAAATGTGCATCTTTTCATCTTCAACAACAACAATGAATGAAATAATCATTTTTTGTTCAAAATGAAGAAATAAAATAAAAGAGAACAAAATAATGTTAATTGAAATCAAAATAATAAAACATTGAATCTTCAAATGTTTGAAAATCAATCAAACTCTTATACTACTACAATTCTCTATGCATGAATCTCCAAGATAATTAAGTTTCTTTCTTCATTTTGTTGAACTTGTACCAAATAATGTGATGAATCTTTCAAGAATTTACCGATGATCTTCATCAAAGTGAAGATCATATCGTGACATCATCTTTTCAATGTCTTCTTTTTTTTATTACTTAACTACATGATTGATGAAGAAAAAGATGAAGAAAATAAAATTAAAAGATTATACTACTAAAAAGAAAGAATGAGAAAATAGAAATGAACATGCAACATCTCCATAGATAATTGATATTTATAGATAAAATAAGTTATAAAAATAGTTAAAAGAGAATTGAAAAGACATGTTATTTAAGTAGAGAATGTCAATAGATGGGGTTTTTTGTAACTCATTTCATATAATTACAATATTAAATATGATTGAATTTTATAATTAATAAAAAATATATTTTATGAAAATAATAAAAAAAGAAAAAAAAAGAAAGAATCAAATAGAGGCCATATAGAGGTGCCACATCAGCGGTTTTGGATTCAGATTTATATATATATATATATATATATTGATTTCATTATAAATAATGAATCGTGATTAAATAGGAAATTAAAAAAAAAATCGATGTGAACTATATATTAACAACCCTATACTTATAGATTGGATTATTACGGCTTCATTTGTTTCCATTAATATTAAGAGGTTAAAAGATTTGCATTGAGATATGAATGTTTTGATCTGAATATATATGTGAATATTAAGATGTGGTCTCTAAATTTAAACATTTGTGTTTGACATAAACCTTCTTATTTTTTGTGTATGGTTAAATCGCTTTCATTTCTAAGATATATAAATATTTTGTCTAATTAAATTAGGATATAAATTGTCCATTATAATTTTTCATTTTTTATTCTAATATTCATAAATAGACTCTTTTGTTACTCCCTTTGTTCGTTATTGTTTGTCATAGTTTCTATTTTTTGAGTCAAACTATAAGAATTTTAACTAACATTTTAAAATGTATTTTTTCATCATATTGATATGCCAAAATTCGCACTTTATAGTACTTTTCATATAGCTTTTGAATATTTAAATTTTTTATTCAAAATATCGAATTAATGCAATCTAATTTAGCTTTGAAAATTAATCAAATTAATTTTTAAAAACTTAATATGACAAATAAAAATGAAAGGATGGAGTACATTCTTTCTTCCAAGTATTGACAAAAATAACTTGTCACAATCGAGCTCTATTAATGATATTGGAAAAATCAAAGGCACTAAGCAACAAGGGAGGGTACTCACTAGTTCCTAAAAACACTTGAATTAGCGACAATTACATTTTATAGCTAAATAATAAAATTTATCGTTAATTTTATTTACTAATCAATTAACAAGTGTTAGTTGAGCAATTATATCCGTGGTTAATTTTTCTTTTTAAAGGTTCTATATCATAAAGATAAGTTAATAACATTATAATGACCCATTATAAGAAGGTCTTTTTATTGTATTACGAAGGGATAATGCCCAAGTACCCCCTCAACCTATGCCCGAAATCTCAAAGACACACTTATACTATACTAAGGTCCTATTACCCCCCTGAACTTATTTTATATGTAATTTTCTATCCCTTTTTAGCCTACGTGGCACTAGTTCGAAAAAAAAGTCAACCATCGTTGGGCCCACAAGATAGTGCCACGTAAGCTAAAAAGGGATAAAAAATTATTAATAAAATAAGTTCAGGGGGGTAATAGGACCTTAGTATAGTATAAGTGTGTCTCTGGGATTTCGGGCATAGTTTGAGGGGGTACTTGGTATTTTCCCTATTACGAAACTTCTTGTGTTAATTATTAAGTTAAAGAGACAATGTTCTAGTTCTGGGCCCCAACCAGCCTACCCTCTTTAATTCACAATTCACATTTTTGAGTTTTTTTTAAAATTTTTTTATTCATACTTGATATTCATATTAAAGCTTTATAAATTTTGTTCACGCTAAAAAGAAAAAATTGATATTAAAAGGTAAACTGTCTCCTAATAAAGACAACTTCGTATCAAGTATATAATGGCATATCTAACTATTATTGTCTAATTATGTTGCTTCTTTATCAATTTTCTTTTGATAAAACTAGAGATTAGTTTTAAAAGCAAGAAATTTCACTTAAATTAGTTCTATGTTAATTTCGCTTGTGGATTATAATAGTGTGCATATCATCTACCAATTTTGAAAGAGTTTTAACAACCATAATAACAAATTACATTCTAGCTTGCTTTCTCTAATTTCTAAATTTATAAACTACTCAAAAATTACAGAAATATTATGAGCATAAACATATTATCTTTCTGTCTCCTATAACTTTATTTTATTTATTCAAAAAAAAAAAAATTCATATTCTCTTCGTTTAGAAAAGGATAACCTAGTTTGTCTTGAAACGGAATTTAAAAAAAGAATTAATTTTGTGGTTCTAAATTAAAATTATATTAAATATAGCAAAATATTTTTTAATCTTGTAATCTTAAACGTGTCACGTAGAAAGTTAAAGTTAAAATATTGACAAAAAAAATTAATAATTCTTTTTAAAACAAATTAAAATGAAAATATAGTCATACTTTTAAAACGTAGAAATATATTTTATTACTTGAAACGGATTTACAAAGACGAAAAACAAACAAAACTCTTCATCTACTAAATAGTCCACTAAGCTCTCTGAACGAACAAAACAAAAAAACTTAAAATGATACTTTATTTCAACCTCCCAATATCATTTATTTTGTCACGCATAGATTCACATAAACTCAATAACTCTAATATCTATCTAACATATCAATAAATATTTTACGGTGAATACAATTTTATTATATCTTGTATATCCCTCTTTTTCACATAATAGAACAATTCGGTTGACCATAAGAATCTGTAACATGGTAAACAGGGTATTGATAAGGCGGATAAACATAGTAATACGAGTCGGGCTGCGACTGTACCACCGCAGCTGCAGCTGCAGCCGGAGCTTTAGCTGGAGCTGCGGGTTTTTTATCGCCACCAGCCGGGCCAACGCTGACCAAGTCCGCTTGGCCCAAATTCTTCCTCAATAAGGTCGTTAGAGTCGCAGCGTCTACTTCTCCCACAACTTCGAGTTGATTCTTTCCGTCCCCTGTTATAGCTGCTGATTCCACGCCTAAATTAAAAAAAATAACAATACATGAGCTAAATTTCCACGTTTTTTTTTTTAATTATTATGATATTCAAAAAGAACACAAAAAGTAGACAGAACATTATTTTGCGGATTCTTGATTGGAATTACCTGATTGAGAAACAGCAATTTTAAAAGCCTTGGTTCGATGTTTCTGACCGTTTCCATTTAAAGATAGTCTGATAACAACCTTTTGCTGCAAAAATTTAACAACATAGGTTAATAAAAGAGTTAAATCATATACTAAAAACAAATCAAAATTATATTATATTATATTTGCATACCTTCATTTTGTTTGTTTGTTTGATGGGGAATTAAATTTTTTGTTAGGAGTAAAAGAATATTTGAAATGCTGGGAAATTGCAGTGAGAAAGACTTGAATATTCTTCGCTATTTATAGGGCTAAATAATAAAGTAGTTGGCTATAATAGGTTGAAAGAGTTAAATTTTAAATTAATGAATAAAAGAACGCGTATTCAATAAGAATGATTCAGTCATCCGCCAAACCTCTATACGTCATGAGCATGACTTAACTTAACTTTGATTGTAACGAGCACCGAAGGATCTAGAATTTTTATTCAGTGATTTTGAAAAATAAAAATAAAAATATATGAACAAAGCACATGAATTCCAAGAAAGTAGTAGTATATAGTGAAACTAAAAAGTTGGGATTTTTTATTTAGGACATTTTAAAGATAAAACCTATAAATGTGTGAACAAAACACAATTTCAAGAAAGTAATAGTATATACTGGCGGACCCACGTGGTTTTGGGTTCATCCGAATCTCTTCGGTAAAAAATTATACGATATATATAGTAAATTTTCTGTACTTTTGTAGATATATATATATATATATATATTTTGAACTCCCTTAATAACAAAGAGAAGTTTAATGGCGTAGTGGTGAGTCCCCTAGAAATTAAGTTGTGTGTCACTGGTTTGAATCTCAGCAAAAGCATTTTATTTTTTTTTCAATTTTTTTACTATTTTTTACTTAAAAAATGTGTTAAAAATGTGGTTTTAAACCCCAAAAGTATTCAAGATCCCCATTTCTAAAGGCTTTATTTACACGTTTATACTTTTAATTTTTGAACAACTGAACGAAAATCATAGGTTCGTCACTAAATATATAGTAAAAAGCTAAACAAATAAAATGTTCACGGGGGATTCAAATCCTCAATGTTCGAATATATTTAACAAGAGATTTTATCACTACGTTACAACTTACATTTTATTTATGAGGGAATTCAAAATTAATATATCTACATCAATATATAAATTTTACCTTTTATATATAGCGTAATTATTTATTGAGGAGGCTCGAGCTGAAATTCACCTGTTTGGAACACTTTTAGTGTATGAGTAAGATAAACACTTTAATAACTTTAACATTATAAGCCATACACTATAAATCTATCTGCTCTTATTAAAAAAAAGGACACTTTTATGATAAATTAAAATCATGTAAATAAATTAAAATAAAAAATATATATCTAAATATAAATTATTTGATGTATTTTAAAAAGGTCACTAAATTAAATTAATATTTTGATATATTATGCACATGTAAGGTAAGATTGAATGATGCAAATTGCAAAAGTTCCTTCTACTTTTTTGAGTTTTATGATTAATTAAATTAATATTAAAATATATAAATTGGAAAAAGAGTACAAAATTCAAATAGATAGAAAAAATTTATGTGTATCAAATGTTTATATTAAGTAATGTAATTTTTATTATTATATAATTTAATAAAGTAAAATAAATAATAAATTTAAACACATAACATGTACGTATTAACTTAAGTGCAGATAAATTTTACCTCAATTCTTCTTAATAAATGGAGTCCCAAAAAAGTCAATAAGTCAACAAGTCAACCTACAATTTGAACATTAAAATTTTATCTAAGTCATGATGCATCTTCCACGCAAAATACCGGAAAATTGAAAGAGACATTACTAAGTCGAAAAGTAAGAGACGTAATACCCATTTTCCCATTTTCTTGCTTAGTACGCTCTTAAAAAAACAATCGACACGATTGAAGTAGTTCACGATTATTAATCGAATATTTATTATCAAATAAATCATGAATCGTGAAGGTTTAGCATCAAATAAAATTAAGGTGACTCTAACTTAAATATCATAATAAGACATATATTTAATCCAATTAAACTTCAAAACTAGTTTACGAGTAAGAATTATTGAAAAATATATAAGAAGATAATAGTCATGTTCATAATTGACGTGGACGCTATTATTTGTGTTAGACATTCCTTTTTGTGGTTAAATCTATATTAATTTCATTTTAAAAAGATAATTGTCATGTTCAATCTTAATAAATGAGGATGGGGATTGTTCATTCTATTTTACATATTTCCTTCTAATAATTATATGAGTTTGTAGGACATTCATTTATAGAAAAAACTTATCCATATAGGATGTTTACATCAAAATTTATTATTATGTAATTTAATAAAGTAAAACACATGTAAATTAATTCAGATTGAGTAAAATAAACTGTTAATTTAAACACGTGGCGTGCAGAATTGGATTGGTGTAGACATCAGGTGCGGGTAAGTTTCATCATTAAATATGTCATTCAACTTTGGATGTGCACGAGTAGACACATAAACTTGTATAAAGTTGAACAGATAGACAACATGTCCTACATGACATCCTAAATGTCATTTTTTGTCTTACGTAGTGTTCTGCATGTATTATGCCACATAGAATTCAAGTGTCTACATGTTCAAGTTTAAGTGCCTACTTATGTATACCCAAAATTTAAAGACATAAATGTGAAATGAGATTAAGCTAAAGTGTACAATTATATATTATTTCTTTGCAATAATATTATGTCACGATCGAGCTCTATTAATTAATAATATTGGAAATACAAAGACACTAAGCAATAAGGGTCAAGGGAGACTAGTCACTGCTAAAAACGTATTAGAGGTAGATTATTAACAAAGAGATTATGTTATCTATAATATAACCAATTTATGAATGGATTAGATCGTAGGTAATTTCAATTTTTTTTTTTGGTTAGTCCTATTTCATAAAAGTGGGCCTCAATTTATGTTTTTATATTATATGAACTTTGAGTGGACGTGAAAAAATGTAGAAGTGTAATTACTTTTCAAAAAATAAATAGAAAAAGATGATTAACTTTTTGGAATTATTTTAGAATAAACGTGTGTGGACACGGTAAAATGTATTTCTCGATTAGTTGTTAACCAAACGAGTCAACCAGAAGACTAGAGTACTAATTAAATTTAAAATTTAAAATTATTAAGATTTCTAGAAAGGATTTTTAGCATATTAATGATCAAATAAGGGTCAAAGATTAATGATATCATGCAGATTAATTTATTAACAATACAATACAAGATTAGATCATTGAAATAATCCATGTCTAAAAAATGATGCTATCAACTACATCAGAAGTGCTAAATACTTCATTATTATTACTATTTTATTATAATATACATAGAATAATTAGGTGGTAGCCATTGGCAATAACATTAAATTAAAGTAGGTTCCTTGTCATTTTATTATAATGTGTCTTCTAAGTTCTAAGATATCTTTAATCTACTAACTATAGTAATTGATTAGTGACCTCTATTGTTCTCATGAGTTATTACTATACCCGGACATATAAAAAAATATTATTATTAAATTTATAAAAATTTTACGTATCAGACTTAAATAGTATTTCTCATCTATGCGTGTGAGATGTGTATGACAATTAAAGTTAAAAGAAGTCTATGTATTCATTATTGAACAAGACAAATGTAAAACATGAGCCTAGTGACCTAGTCAAGTTTCAAGTCATACTTTATTAAGTTGATTTAATCAAACTAAAGAAATCATGATTAAGCCTAATTATTCCTTCAAGGTTGTTACAAATCATTTCATACATATCATGTTATGTTATATTGTGTTGAATTATTTTAATGAATATATCGTTACGTTAAGAATATATTATATTAGTTTCTTGTCATTTCGTAATATCATGTACTAGAATTTTATGGAATTAATGATATTGCTCTTAAGTATTTTGAGAAAATCCATCTGAAGATTAATAATCGAACTAATTTTTAAAAAGTGGGCAAAAAATAAATTTTCAAAAACAAAATAAGTAATGTATTATTTTCCGCGTATCAAGTGTTTCTTGTTTTTTCATATGTTGATATTTTCTAAGTCAATATCTAATAGATCCCTATAGAAGGATTGAATAATTAAATGATAATATTAATTAAAGTAAATATATAGAAAGAATAATTGTTGAGATGGCCGAGTTGGTCTAAGGCGCCAGATTAAGGTTCTGGTCCGAAAGGGCGTGGGTTCAAATCCCACTCTCAACATTAATTTTTTTTTTGTTAAGAGGATGTTAGCATCATTAAAGACGAAAGCAAAAACAAAGCATCATCAAAGGTCAAAATAAGATGTCATTTTAAATTTTATGTTAAAACAACGATGGAAGCAAAAATAAAATATTAATTCATTATTATAATTCAAAGTGTTTTACATAGAGAATACAAGTATATAATTAATTATTACTATATTAATAAAAACTTTTAAATATGTAACACATAGTTATCTCTTTCTTTATCCTTTGATTTAATGATACTAAAGTATGACTTGAAGCTTGACTAGGCTCACCTTATAGTTATGGGCCCAATATTACTTGTACATTTCAAAACATTATTTTGTCAAATAATGAATATACTTGCACATTTCAAAACATTATTATGTCAAATAATGAATATTTAGATTTTCTTAACCAAATAATTACATGCTCTTTTAACATCTCTCTATACCTTGTTAATTTTTTCTCTTTTCAATCATAGACAAATACACAGTGTATATAGATGGTATATAAATGAAAGTCTTTGTATATCGTTTTGAGATTTAAATTAGAAACATGTGATAGCATATAGATCTATAAGGTTGCGATAAGTCTTATAAGTATTAAATACCTGGTGATGAGTAGTCAATTTGATCTCCTTTTTTTGGGCACTTAAGTTCTTCTTTGACAAATTTCTAAAATTGTGTAGAAAAAATCATAAATTAGGTTGAATCAAGATTGTAAAATTACTTTCTCACATATATTTATTGCAAAGTCAATTCAATAATTTCATGGTAATTTTACTGAAACATTGGATTAGAAATACTTGAAAATTATCTAGAGGATATTAGTAGCCATAATTTTCTCTTTTTTTAAAAAAGAAGTAAACAAAAAGGCAACACAAATTTTTACGTGTTAATTGGATTTTCTTCTTCTTTTCCATATCAAATATTCCCCGTTCATATTTGTACGTAATTTAAATGTCAGAAAAAGAATAAGTGTACTTTTTTAAGTAAAACTTCGTTTTCACTAATTATTAATGTGAAAAAAATTACAATTTGATTTTGTTATACCTAGTAAGAGCACTTAATAACGAAGATAAGATAGATAAAACATAATAAATTATGTGTTGATTTTTAAAACTAAATAAATAAAATGAATATCTATTTATAATAAAAAAATAAACGAAGATAGTGTATCATCTTTCTATTTATTGAGACTTCCTAAATAAATATCTAATGGTCCTAAAATTAATAAAATAGGAATTATTAGATTTTTTAACGTTGTACTAATAAATAATAAGGGATAATACTCAATTACCCCCTAGCCTATACCCAAAATCCCCACGACACACCTTATCTTTGATTAGGCCCTATTACCCCCTCCAACTTTTTTTTAAGTAATTTATTACCACTTGAGTGTGCCTACGTGGCAATAATAATCTGCAAGGTCGAAGTGTTTGTTGAACACGCGCCGGGACCACTTTTTCAGCTTTCGATAAAGTAACTTTACACTTCCCAAGTTTGAAAAGCTGACGTTTTATCTTTTCCAAATTAATTTTACCAAAAAGAAGATGAAGTAGAAAGAGGGAAAGTCTTGCATGTGTGGACGGGATCGATTTCAAAGGTTATTTCCAACTGAAATTTGATTTTCGATGTTGGATTTTAGGAGTTAATTTTAAACATTGTCAAAACTTATTCAACTCGAATTTTGTCATAACCCTAACTTTATAAACATTGTCAAAAAAAATAAGAATTAATAATCGACATAAAAAGATGTAAAGAATATATTAAATTTTACTTTACCTTTTCAAATCAAGAGCTATTTAACTTGAATGATAATGGATGAAGCTTTTTAAAAAATGAAGAACCATGAACATGTGGTTATTTTTTGAAAAGGGGAAGAAGAACTTGCTTTTGAGAGAAACAATAAAATTTATTTTTATTTTTTTTTTCAAATTGCTTTGACACGTGGCTAACTTTTATTGGTCATTGTTAGCCAAAATCTGCACTCACTCTGCACACACTCTGCACTCACGCGCCCTACATGGGTGAAATCACGATTATTGCCACGTAGGCCCGCAAGGGTAATAAATTACTTTAAAAAAAGTTGGAGGGGGTAATAGGACCTCATCAAAGATAAGGTGTGTCGTAGGGATTTTGGGTATAGGCCAGGGGGGTAATTGAGTATTATCCAAATAATAATAATATAGTTTGTCATATGTTAATACTAAATTGACCCGACTCTCCTAGTGAGGACTGACGACTAATACTTTTCTCATTTTCATTTTAAATTTTATGTGTTACTATTATCTTTAATTTTTTACTTAAAAAGAATAATATTAACAATTCTGTTAATCTCAATTTTTTCTATTATTAGTTATTTGAATTTTCAAGGGAAAATATACAAATATCCTTTCAAATCTATGTCCGAAATTTCAGAGACACACTTATACTATACTAAGGTTCTATTACCCCCTGAACTTATTTTATAAGTAATTTTCAACCCCTTTTTGGTCTACGTGGTACTAATTTGAAGAAAAAAAAATCAATCAGTGTTGAACCCACAAAATAGTATCACATAGGTCAAAAAAGAATAGAAAATTATTAATAAAATAAGTTCAGGAGATTAATAGAACCTTAATATATATAAATATGTCTCTAAAATTTTGACATAAATTGAAGGACTGCATTATCCCAGTTTTGGAAGTGCAACTCCCACACCATAAAATTGTCTAACAAAACAAAAATATCTGTGTACTCTTATCCATCCACAAATTTTCCTCAAGTCATCAAAATATATTTTTATTTTTTATGATCGTACAAAATGTAGACAAATTTATCAACGATATTATTCTACTCCAACCATTCCATTTTAATATATTTATGTGATGCAATTCAGAGCGATGAACAAATTTATTTTTTGTGTGAATTTAAACATCAGTTTTTTAAGATTTTCTTAAACTAAAATATATGTATTTACAAATTATATAAAAATATTTTTTTAAATCTCTATTATATTCAGATAAAAAAAGATGACACATTTCAAACACCATTTGAGATAATAAATTTCAAAAAAATTTCTTTTTTTTTTCAAAAAACATAATATCAAGTTAAACAATTACGTATAAATTAGGACGAAAAGTATAAGTTATTATTTTCTTATCACTAATTAAACTTAATAATAAAAATAAAAATCCTCAACAATGATAAGTACGAACAAAAAGAAAGTAATCTTTATCTTATTAATTTGATAACGAAACACCACGAACGAAAAACTTATTCTAACTCCTCAAATAATAATAATATAAATATTATATGAAATGAAACAAAAAAGAGTAATATAATACATCTTATTTTTCCTCAAAGATATGCATCACCAACATGAGTAGCTAGTATAAGGATTAACTTCCCACATTTCAACCCTAGGAATTATCCTATTATTGTAATAACTATGACAATTACATGAATTAACCACTATTTCATCTTTTTTCTCTTCTTTTTTTACTTCTTTTTTTTCTTCTTTTTTCTCAACTGGCTCTGGACCTTGGTTCACTATTTTAGCAAATCCCACTTTTTTCCTAATAATATTAACCAGCTCCACTGCATCTATTCCCTCTCCTATCACTGTCAGCAAATTCTTTTCTTCCTCTAAACTTACTTTCTCCACTCCTGCAAACATGAATAAATCATGTCATGTCATGTCTAATTAATTTATATATCTACCATATCGTTTATTTTATCGTATCGTATGATCATTAAATTTTATCCACTATAACAATGTAATACTACAATTCTAGTTCTTTGACTTTACTATTATAGAGAGTGAGTGACACATGTAATATTTTTGAACCGTCTAGTTTACAAAATATGTTTAGTGTCATAATAAAGGCATAATACATATATTGAACCCTAAATTCGACTTCAAATTTTAACTTTGACTTTCAACTTTCATAATGCATAAACAGACACTTTAACTATCCAACTTTTAAATAAATAAACACATGAGTCCTACATGACATAATACATGTAGGACACCACGTAGGATAAAAAATGATATGAAGGACATAAATATGATTTGAAAGTCAAGTTAAAGGGCACATTTATGTATTATGCTTATAATAAATATGTATACTTATTATATAATAATATATGTATGTATCAAAGATTTTGATACGAATCATATAGTATATAACGTTGTTATACGTACCTGGTAAAGTTGCTGCTATAGTCATGACTTTATTTTTGCAAGTAGTTTGTTTAAAAAAGCAAGGTACCATTGGCTTCAACCACCCTAAAATACAATTCTTCAAACTTGGTCGAGGTTGACATCCATTCACAGACACATCAATAACTACCTTTATCTGCATTTAATCACAAATTATCAATAATCATACTAATTAATCGTTGGTTTGAGTTTGCTGATTAAAAATAACAAAAACAAACAATTAAGTAGTACTAAATAAGCATATTTTTAGGTGTTACATAATAAACTTGTTTTAGTGCATGTGTTAAAGACAAATAAAGAGATAACTAAAAGAGTTGATAAAATTAAAAATGCATAAAACAACAAACTAGAGATAATAAATCTATGATTTTAAGCATATTTGATATATATAAGTTAATTTGATGGACTTATAATTTTATATGACTATAAAGAAAAAATATATAAAAGTATATACCTTCATTGTTTCTCTCTTTCTTAAAAACTTTGACACATATAATGTTGTGACTTGTGAGGTTATAATTTTAATTGATTTGGTCCATGTATTTATACTACAATCAAGTGGAAATTTTTTATATTATTTGTTTCCACGAATATTCAGATAGCCATCATGGCACTACGTCATTAAAGGTACGTAATGGTCAATTAATTGTACAACTTATGACAATTTGTCTCATTAATCAGTAGTTAAATGAGAAATTAATTAAAAAATTGCTAAATATTTCTAACATGACATTTTCCTGGCTAGCGGTAAAGAGTCACCCATGCTGACTTCTCTTAAATTGTAGAAAAATAGGAGTAGTAGGATCTTTTATCTTTAATCAGAGTTGCCCGGTTCAAGTTTTAGATAAGAAGTTTTTTTTATTCGGAGCGCTTTACATAACGAAGGATAACCCTTCGTCAAAAAATTACGTTATATATAGTGGTTAAATTTTAGTTTTTTATAAATATAAATACATAAATTGACACCTCTTAAAACAAGTTGAAGGCTTAGTCTATTTGTTAGGATTTACAAACATTGTATGAGATCGTGTGTTCAAGCTCCCATTGACACCCCTTAATGAAAATCCTGCGTGCGCCACTGATTTCACATTTAAATGGGCTTTGCCCGATCTCAATTCAAATTAATCAGAGCTTCAATATGTATTAATATCTTATCGAGTGTAAAATCCAAAAAGTAGAAATTATGAGTATATTTAATTTTTTATAACTCTTCTCTACTTTTTCTAAGTTTTCTCATGTCGACGACGACTTTGTGATGAGTATATTTAATTTTTTATAACTCTTCTCTACTTTTTTTAAGTTTTCTCATGTCGACGACGACTTTGTGCTGTGTCTGGACATGCAAAGTTGTTGAGTGTTTTTTTCTACCAGAAGGGATGTGGACTTGCCCAACAAAAATTAATCATCCTTAATTATTAGCACAAATTAAATAAAGCCAAGCAAAGTCTTTCTTCCTATTTTTTCCCATTGTTTTTGACTCTTATATTTCTTTAAATTTGTTTTAAACTCTTAATTTCGTAAAAGTATATGTAAGATCGATGTATATCTCATTCTTTTTAAACCTTATTTATAGAACTACACATGATTCTATATCATACTATTTTGTTATTGTTATTATTTTTTTTATAGACTTTGCATCGTTTTTATTATTGACAACTATACTTTGTTTCATTTTTTTTTATTCTTTTGCTCAAATTTAATGCATTTGGGTCGAGAGTCTTTCGAAAACAACTCTCTACCTACAAGAAATGGTGATGAAGTCCAGAGCCGGAGCCAGCATTAGGAGTTTGGAGATTCTAAATTTTCTTTTCCTTCCGTATCATTAAGTTGTTAATCAGTTTTATTAGGGATTCACAAGTTATTAATTAATTTTATAGCACACAAATAAGGTCTACGGAAAAGTTACTGGGTTCGTTCGAATCCGCGAACCCCCACCTAACTCTACCCCTAATAAAGTTTGCATACACTTTACCCTCCCCAAATTCTATTCGATGAGATGTCACTTTAAGTATCTTGTTGTTATTATATTTATATAGAACTACATAGATAGGTTATTATTATAAAGACCAAGCAAATCAAACGTATAGAACTTTTTATTACTCCTATTAGTTAGAGCATGAACTTTCAATTAGGTTGACTAAAGGGCTAACCTTTATTGGCTTTGAGTAGGTAAACGTTTTGTTTCCTTTCAAGTCCTTCACATGTAGTGATCCCACCATATCAATATTTGCGGTCATGTTTATTTAATGACATAATACATATATTAGATTCTAAACTTGATTTTAGATTTTAATTTTAACCTCAAATTTTTATAGTACACAAATAGGCACTTTAATTATCCCATTTTTCGATAAATAAATACGCAATTTCTATCTGGCAAAATGCGTGAAATGCACGCATTCTGCGCGAGTTAGGGGTAATTTTCGAGGCCCACAAAGGTAAAAAAATATTGAAATAACAATTCTACCCTTAATGAATCTCTTTTATATTGATTAAACTTAATTTTAATTTTTTAGTTTCAAAATGACGTGTAAGATATTTTTTTTAAAAAAAGACATGTAAAATGTTTAGTTAGTTGACAGTCACTGATTGACTCACTAATACACTTGGAGCGTTTGTATTTCACACACTTTTGCTCCAAAAATCGCGTGTTTATTTATTGAAAGATAGGATAGTTAAAATGCCTATTTATGCACTATGAAAGTTTGAGATCAAAGTTAAAATTTAAAACCAAGTTTAAAATTTAATATATGTATTATGCCGTATTTAATTGTGTGACTTTTAGTGGACCATATAACTTGTTATTTTAAACATAACATAAGAGCATACCGCTATTATTATTTTTCAGGTATATAGTATCATTATTTTTTTTAAACAAACAAATAGGTAAGTAGAAACGCAAAATATATATTAGTATTATTATTATACAATTGTTGTCTTGAATATAATATGTTTCTTCATTATCAATTTCTTATTACGTGACGGTGAAACAACAAACTAGTCAACTGTTTTTTGTTAGTCATGGGGACATATAGAGAATTGACAACCTCTGATTTCCTCTAAACATAAAAAATTTAATTAACTATAAGGGTTAGACTTTAATTAGTTATGTTGAATGGAGAAAAAATAGTAGTGGATTAGGGTACCTACTAATGTGGTACAACCATATTTTTAATGAATTCACATTTTCTAGAGTATAGTTTGATGATGTTTTCGATAAATTTTCGATTTGAATTATGATTTTTAGATGAATGGAGTAGGGTATTAGTATATCTAATATAGAATTTAAATGTGAAAAATTGTTCTCTAAAAAGGAAACAGTTAGAATGAATTGATCATAATTGTTACGATTTTTAAAAATCTTTTTAATTTCGAAAGAAGATAGTAATCATAGAGAAAACAAAATATTTCACAATACACAAATTTATATGATATCATTTGAGAATACAAACTCTTGTTGCACCCCAAAAATAATTTTTTGTTAGAATCATTAGCCGAAAACAATGGAGAATGTAATAGGACTAGATGATTATGCTCGTTAACTTGGGCCTCATTTCATACTTGTGTCTAACTGATTTGGATTTGCATAGGTAAGAACAAATATACATGTAAATTCTACACGAAATTATACACACAAGATATCATGTAGCAAAAAAAAATTGTCACGTGAAATATATAAGACATGTACATCTATTTATTCAATGTTGTACAAATTTAAACGCCTACTTATACATATTCAAAATCAAAAGACATAAATATAAGTTTAAACCAAATTAAAGGACGTATAGTATTGCTTTAAGAATATATTATATTATTTCCAATCATTTTTGTAATGTCATGCTCTAGAAAAATAAGTCTGCTAGTGGAGTGATATTACTTTAAAATATCTCGAGAAAATTTATCAAGATTAATATTATTTTAGTCATGATTTTCGAAAATACTATAGATATTTTTCAAATTCTGCGTATTTTCAGAAACAATCGATTTTTTTTCCAGAGAATAATAAATTAAGTAGTATAAGATGAATAAAAAAAATTACTGTTGAGATGGCCGAGTTGGTCTAAGGCGCCAGATTAAGGTTCTGGTCCGAAAGGGCGTGGGTTCAAATCCCACTCTCAACAATAAAAAAAATTTTAACATATTTTTTTAAAATTATTAATTCATGCTAATAAATAAAGAACTAATATAAAGATTCTATTATATACTATATTAACCATTGACATGGAACTGACTGAAGTACTAATTAAGTTAAATGCATAATACATAAATATGTCTTTTAATTTGGCTTTAAATTATATTTATATCTTTTAATTTTGGGTGTGCATAAATAGACACTTAAACTTGTATAAAATTGAACAAATTGACAAACATGTCCTACATGTCATTTTTTGTCTAACGTGATATCCTACGTGTATTTTGTCATGTAGGACTCATGTGTTTATTTATTTAAAAGTTGGATAGTAAAGTGTCTGTTTGTGTGTAATGAAAATTGGAGGTCAAAGTTAAAATTTGAAGTCAAATTTAAGATCTAATATATATATATATATATTGTCTAAGTTAAAATATAAAATTTGAAATTATAATTTAAAGATTTGTTAAGAGGATGTTAACATCATTAGTGATCAATGTCCAAATAATGGTAGAAGCAGAAAAGGGAGTTAATTCATTATTATAATTCAAAGTGTTATTCTTATAGACTATAGAATACTTGTATATAATTAATTATCATATTAATAAAAAGTTTAAAATTTGTAATACATAGTTATTTCTCAGGAAAATTGTATGAAATAATAAATTATTAATTTAAATAAATTTTATAGTTGTTGTTTATTTTATACGTAACTCGCAGCAAATATTTCCTTGTTTTGCCATCTGGTTCAATATATAATTAGTCATTTGCGGTATATAAAGATATAAAATATGTTTGCATTTGTAAAATGCGAGAGAAAAATGTATATATAAATACAAATACATATATAGTTCGTCTTATACACTTATAATTATACAAATATATCTCTTATTATACAAATCACAATGTATAACTGAATTTATACAAAACCGAACTATTTATATAAAAGTTGAATGTATCTGGCGAATTATTCAAATTCAAAGCTCTAAATTTGTTGTGAGACGTAATTATGCAGACTATAACTATACATGTTTTTCTTAAGCACATCTCTAATTAGAATTTAGGAGGAAAGTAAAGAATTTTACGAATCATAACTAAACTTTACATGATAAACATGTTTTTGAATCTAAGATGACATAATTCAAAAGATAAATTTGAATGAATCTAGATTCAAAAAGGACAATACGTATTCATAGATTTGTGTGGGTAAACGTTTTGTTTCCTTTCAAAGTCCTTCACATGTGTATACATGTTTTTCTTTAAGCACATCTCTAATTAGAATTTAGGAGGAAAGTAAAGAATTTTACAAATCATAACTAAACTTTACATGATAAACATATTTTTGAATCTGAGCTAGACATAATTCAAAAGATAAATTTGAATAAATCTAGATTCAAAAAGGACAATACGTATTCATAGACTTGAGTGGTAAAATATTAGAAAAATATTTTTTGAATAAAATAAAATTATAAACTTGTCATCTTAAACAAAACATAAGAGCGTGACACTATAATGGTGTTTTTTTTGGTATATAGTATCATTATTTTTTTTAAAATAAATAAACGTCATTTGTCAATATGTTTCTTCCTTATCAATTCCCTTTTTTAAGTGGCGGCAAAATAATACATCAGTCAACTGTTTTCTTGTTAGTCATATAGAGAATTGACAACCTCTCACTTCTTCCACACATAAAAACTTAATCAACTAAAAAGGTTAAGACTTTAATTAGTTCTGTTGAATGGAGAAAGATAATATATCTACCAATGTGGTACACCCTCAATTTTAATGAATTCACATTTTCTAGAGTAGTAGTTTTGTCCATATTTTTTATGAACCCTATTATTCAAATTAATATTTTCAGATGAATGTAGTAGGGTATATCTAATACATAATTTAAATGTGAAAAATTGTCTTCTATAAAAAGAAAATGTTGAATGAATTGATCATAAATATGAGATTTGATAATTGATCAAGATAACCAGTTGTATAATCAGCACTGGTATTTGATTCCTATGACATAAACATTACTACTAACCATCAAAATAGTACTTTCACCACACACAATTCAAACTGCTTCACATATGCAATACAACCTAATATGCAAACTTGAAAAAGAACTCGTATATAAAGCTGGGATTGTGAACTATATTTACGTAACATGAGGCGTCAAAAACACAAATAAAAACACAGCAATTAGATACTCATCAAATCATTCAGTACAGATACACAAGCACAATATGAATTGTCCACTCAGTATCAAACTATCAATAACTTGACACTAGCTTTAAATAGCAAGTTGTTATAAAATCTCTCAATTTACTAGATCCCGATTAATTGTTCTCCGAACCAGCAAAGTATTCCGGAATGTACAGAGGATAAAAACAATCCAAATGAGCAATAATACCAGCAGGTAGAGTCAAGTTTATTTTGGAACAGTTCACCACTCAGTCATATAAAAATGGAACCATGGAAAGGTTAGAGCTCAGATGAATTCTATTACCAATTCAGGGAGAAACATCAGCACATGCTTTCATATATCATTTCCAGCCAAGCTATTTACAGGCTGTAGAAAAACACAAAAGGAATCTTTGCCGGATCCAAACATTTCCACAATCTCAAATGCCACGGATACATAGAAAATAAACAGGTAAGGAGGGAGGATATGCAGCGGACGGGTTCCAAGGGCTTCTTTTATCGTGCTGTGGAACAGCATTACTCTAACAGTACCAATCCTCAATCAATGTTAATTTAGAAGATGCGTAACAACAGGCTTCAGACAAAAGGGAAAGGAGCAAGGAGATGGCCGACTTCAAGAAACACTTGGGAAGGATAACCGATCTCGCAGTGTGTCGAAAATTGATGAAGCGGCTGCATTTTGAGAAAAAGTCTGCTTCAGCCTTCCAAGTAATTCATTATCTTTAGCCTGAGTAGCAGCATCAGCAGCCTCCTTGGCCATTCCAATTCGAGCGTAAGCCTGTTAGTGATTCACAGATCTCATAAGTATGACACATCATCTTAGTTGACACAGCAATGCACCTTTACTGTTGACTATCTAATCCTACGGCTATTGACACTTCAGAATCAGTTTACTCTTCCTCTCTTCCTTTTAGGGTGGAAAATGAATGCACTTCTAATACGACAGACTAAAGTCAACCAGACTGTGATCCAGAATATTACATTAAAAAGTGAATGCAGATATCTTAAGATATGCATCCTTCTGATATCCAGTCTATCCTGCTTATTGAAATAAACAGACGACAGTACCTTCCCCTTATCTTCAACCAGGAACTCTGTTGTTTCGAACTTTAAAACCAAGTCCATATACAAAGAAGAGAAAACTACTCCCTCTACTACTCTATGCTTAAATACCAAGCTTGGTTCACAATTAAGTCAGGATTTGAACTAGTGACATAATACTGCCAGAAGACTGAACCAACAAAGGTACAGTATAGATTTGTATGTCTTTCTTGATTTCTGTACAAAGCAATAAAGCTTTTCTTTCATTTATTGCTACAAAACGGAAATGCACAATCATTTTAGACTAATGCAAAGCATTTTCGAGGCATAAGGATAATGCTTTTTCTAGCCAGAAAAGATACAAGTATCCAATCTTTTCACAAGCATAGGTGAAAAGAAAAGGAGTAACTACTTTTTCTATAGTAAATTCATTTGTTAGCAAAATCATCTCAGTAGGGATAGTGACCACATGTGGATAAAGTTCAAAACTCAAACTTAAACTATGCAGGACTACATGCCATGTCAAACATGTCTGCGACTAAATGTGGAAATATCATAACTTATACAACACTAACCTCTGCTCTTTCACGAGGATCAGTCAGCTTTGGTATGTACTTTAGTGCTTCACCTTTCTCATTTGCATCAACACATGCTTCGACAAATGGGCGGTAACCTAGAAGAAAAAAACAGGAGAAAAAGGGATGACTATAAGATAATCCATTAGCCTTCATTAGCATATAGTATATGGTCAAAAAGGGACTTGCTTGGAATGTCTATGAACAAGTCCAAGGTGCTCCTTTCAGTGGCAGTCACAAGAAGCAGAAATACATTTCACATTGTACTTGTTCACAAAAAAGAGAGGATAAACCTAGATCACCATGGCTACAGCAAAATCTAGTTTTGACCAAAAAACATAATAAAGCATATCACGCCATTCAAGAGGAAGTGTAGCTCAAACTAACTAAAATGTCACTCTAAGTGAAGGCTACTTCAGAAATTTAACTTTTTCAACCTCCAGATCTGATCAAATTCAGCAGGGGTTAAAAGAAGCAAAAAAATTTTAGATTATTCAAACGGGCAGCATTACATACAGCAGTTAATAGAAAACCTCTATTACATACCCCTAATATGTATCACATACAACATTTTCTAATTAAAGTTCTAACTGTTCAATCTAATTTCCTGCTCCTTGGAATGCAAAACCAAAGTAAACCTACTTGAATTAAACTTAACATTAATATCCTAAAAACAATCCATCATAACAATCAAAAGAAAGTCAATGAATATCCAGATTATATTACGAACATCACAGGGCAAATGCATCTATAGATATTCTGTTGAAATAAGAGGGGAAGTCAATGATTTCCTCCTGTTAAGCTACTGAGGGGACTTACCAATTGGTGGCCTTTTTTCCTTTGAAAACTTTTCCAAGGCATCCCAATCCCTAATTGTTGCCAGAGCAAAAACTTTAAGCCAATACCATCGCTTTTCAGATACCTGAATCATCCAAGATAATTAAAATTAAGGGCACTGTAAATTGGATAAATCAAGTTGAACCCTCATATACCTAAAAGAGGATGCAGAAATCGCTAATAAGACGGAGAAATAGAAGTACGTCATCACTGTGAGCCAAAAGAGATGGTACAGACCTTAAATTCTGTTTTGACTCTATTGGCACCACGATGGTTACCCAGCACAATGCATGTACGAATTGTATCACTTATACTTGAATCCATAAAGATGGCCTGTTTTGTATTCACCTCAATCTCATGTTGTATCCTATATCAATATATGAATGATACGACATTTAAATAGAAGTAAAGCAGAAGAATGGTAACTAAAAATGTAAAAAGAGAAAGAGACAGGAGAGAGAGAGAGAGAGAGAGAGATGCATTCTCAATTAACATTTTTGTGCTAGTAATCTGTTAGATTTCTATGCACTTCCAAAAGATAATTACAAGAAGAAAATTCATAAATGTCAGGAACTATGAAAAAAGGGAAAAAGAAGTCAAATAAACTAGAAAGGTTGCAGAAGGATGAGACTATTCTGGAAGTTTGTCACTATAATTGTCAAAGAACATTGTTGCAATAAAATTATCATGGCGCATAAATTATCATCTGTTTCTTGCTGAGTAGTACTTGATGAAACTCAGAACTTAATTGACATGGTTATTCTACAACAGTTGGGGTACTATCCTTGCCTGCTAAAACTTGGGAAGAAAATGAAAGGCTTTACTGGGGACTCTCCCTTAGTGAGACTTGGGAGATTTAAATTATCTCCTGATCCATTGTGAAGTCTCCTCTAAACTCTAAACTCTGGTATTTATGTAAAATTCCAGAAAAACCATTCTAGCACCTTGACATAAAATAGACTTAAGTTCTACAAATATATGCAGAAAAACTTATCCCTCACAAAGAAATTAAGGAAAGTCGAAATAAAAATTGGGAAGTCATAATACACCTCATATGATCTAAGAGAAGTAGGGATAAATTGAACCACAGAGATGAGACACACATATAGTGGATAATGTTAAAGTTAAGATTGTTTGACTTGTAGCAGCAACTATTCTGAAACTCTCATCTAATTTAGCTTCATATTTTTTTACTGCAGCTAGCACACTGGACTTATATGATAGGAAGGCTTTTCTTACCGGTTAGAAATGTTATCAGGTGCCTAAAACTAAGCCTAATGCACACTCAGCATCACTCAGAAGAAGCAATTGAATAGACCATCAACTCAAGACAACAAGCAGGAACAAAAAAAAAAGAGAAGCAAGAGCAAGCAAAAGAAATAATGAAACAGCTCCACTGAATCATCAACTCAATGACTTGATAACTAATACTGAAGGAAATGGCACCTTAACAATTTTGCATGCTCTTCAGCAGCTTTTGATTCAAAGAAATTTTCCTTTGTTTCTACAAATAGATGCTGGGCCTTCTCAATGAGTTTTACTCTTGGACCATGAAGTGGAGATCCTTTGCTAGCCATGGGATTCTTAGACAATTCCCATGACTCTTTCCATAATAGAAAAGCTACATCCTACAACATTGAAACTTTGTCAGATAGCGAAAGTTGAATGAAGGAAAAGTAGAGAGAATCGCCATGAACTGTATAAATACTAGCTTTTTTTAGCAGCAAAATTTACATGTCTTGACAATTTAAGCTAAAAAAAGATACAGCAGACAGGATTATAGAGCAATTACACGGGATTCCAGAAGTAGGCAAATTGAAAAAGTGTTAAAAGAGTTTCTACATAAAAATTATCGGTAAATAGCTCCTACAATATTCTTTTATCAAATTCCATCTACTAAGAAATATAAATGTAAGGATATGAGCAACAATATCCAAATTAAAAATTGATAATAGTTCCTAGAACATATTATTTTTTATGGAGAACCTGGAAACTAATTCCTTCGTATACAAAGAACCTCCACTAGAACAACAAAACGGTCACAGAAACAGATATCCAATATCACTAGGATGAGATTCAATATTGCATACAGTTCTAAATTTCTAAAAATCAGGAGCAAGATAGTCAGAAGAAAGGTGGAAAAATAAGTTGTAGTTCCACACAAACCAACCTGAAGTTGCCCCGTAGATAGAAAAAAGTCCTTCAAAAATTCATGCTTGTAATGCCTTGAGTTTGGGAAGAAGGAAAAGTGTTCAGAAGGTTAAACAAACTGCTCTTGAAGTTATGAACAATTTAAAAGTTCTCATACCGTGCATAATTAACAAACAAATCACGAGCTAGAGGTCTGGCCTGTATTGTCCCAAAGAAATCCAAAGCTGGTCTCTGGGGGGAAAAAAGCATGTGGTTATTAATAACTGAACCAACTAGTAGTTTAGAAAGGAAAAAAAGGACTTGGGTTACAAGAAAATCTACTCCAGACCGGTGTTTATATGTACCTTTTGCCAGATGTGGAACAGGACAAGATAAACTAAATCAGTATCACCACTTTCAGTTGACTTCATTAGAGCAGTATCCTCTTCTCCAATGCTTAGCAAGAGAGGAACCTAGAGGAATAACATAGTTAGTGCACCACAAGCTAATGAAAGCTAACCATGTCGTACATTTTGGTCACAGAAATCCAATCAACAGATTAAAGCCAGCCAAGAACAAAGAAGTTCCCTTAGATAAGAACATCTATCATTAAGAGATAAGAAGTTCTAGGCTCCATCAGGAAACATGAAAGAGTTCCAAAAAAAGGATATTAATAGAAAGACAAAAGGCATTTAAAAGAATTAACAAAACCTGCTTAGATGAACGTGGTTCATGTTCAACAAGCATGGCAGCCAACTTCCGACGGCCATTTTTATCCGCATGAGCAGCAACTGCAGCATAAGATATTCCCTTGCATATCTTCAGCTGACATACCAAAAATTTACATGAGACTTTGCACTACAATAATTGATGTTGGACAGCTTGTTCCAAACACAAACCTTATCATGTAACATCTCTAGAAGAGTGGCATCAGGGATTGCCGCCGATGCGGTTATCTTTGTAGATGCCCAGTGCATGACAACAACCTCCTATACACATGCAAAATCAACATTATAAGCTACCATTTTTTGATAAGGAAATCAAGATAAGCTAACATGTAAGAATTTGATGGAGTCTTGTACTTGTATGAGTTTGTATTCTGGACCCTTTTCTTGACTCATTGTCAACTGAACCCTTTAAGAATGAAAAGTGATTGTTGAATGTCTTTGTGAAATTATATAAAATGTGCTATGTGAAATTTTGTACAAATATTTTGATCAATTGAGATACTTTAATGGTGATTTCTTGGCATTAATGAAGCAAAGAAATTTACGGTGGTTCAAATAGTATATCTAAATGTTTGTAAAAAGAACACGAATTAATAGTTTCGAATGTTGAAAACATTAAGAAAAATCGACTTCAAAATGGTACCAAAGCATGTACAGGAGATCAAATCTCACAACCACCCATACTAAAAGAATCTCCACGTGGCCATGAAAAAGAATTAGGCCCGCACGTGAAAGGGCATGCTAAGAATATCATTAACTAGTAAAAAGTGTGCTCTCTCTAATAGCTTAAGCTTTTAGACGAGAGCACACTTTTTATTAGTTAATGATATTCTCAACAAATGTAAAAACAGATTGACATCTTATATGGTCTCCGGAAAACAACCAACATATCATATAAACTGACATGTTATGAATATGAGCAACTAGGTTCTAAACTCCATTACAGATTATAAAAGTAGTAATAAGGTGCAGACACATCTTCTTAATTGGACCACATCTAAAAGAAAGAAGCTTGATAGAGATATGAACTTCTGCAAAAAACCATACCTGATTCATACTAAGATATTCTGATATTTGTAGTGCAAGAAGGTGGCGATGAGCATTAATAAGACGAGCAATCAGAACAGCAGGTGTAAGCAACTGCCAGGAGGAAATGTCAGAAAAAGATCCATACAAAGAAATCAGAGAATTTAGTGCACAACGCCACTTAAAACAAGGAAGTATGCAGTACCTTATACTGTTGAATACTGAGAGGAATGCCAATATCTGGGTGACGTACAGCATTTAATACTCGTAAAGTTTTACTCATCTCTTGAATGCGGTCCCGTTGAAAATGGCTGCCAAAGCCAACTGGATATCATTAACAAGAGAAGAAATCAGAATAGAATGATCTCTAGATAAGATCAACTTTCCAACAGCTTCATAAGTTAGGAGAAGGTCTATAGAAAAACAAATAAAGGCCCATTGTTCCATTAGTTTCATCCATTTCAACGTACTGCATATTCAGCATTCAAGTTGCAAATAAAGCAAAGTTCTGGCCACTTCCTCATGATAAGGAATCCCATGAGAACTGACCTTTGGTTTAGTGATTGGTCCTAAAGTACGCAAGCGCATAATTGACACTCCAAAAATACTCCACTTCCCCTCCGTCCCTTGTGGCCTTGACCCTTCATCTCTTGTACTCAAAGCAAGAAAAAGATGGAAATCCCAAAAAAAAAAAAAAAAGGACAAACGAACAGATCCTTTTCTTATTTGCATCCTCCCCACACTTTGGATCAAATTTTAGTCCTTAAGCTTCATTGATGACTTTGGACTGACGGCGTCAAACACTGACCTTATGATGGCATCGTCGTTCTAGCATGTACTGAAATGAGAAACATGTTGATTGTACAACAATACCACACCTCACATATGGAACACAATCCCCTCAAAGCCATCACATTCACTGCTCCACAGTATAGATTACTGGTATTTATGGTTCCCCCTTATCTAGAACCAGTGTTGTGAAAGGCGATCGCCTCGTTGCTAATGGCGAGAGGCGAGGCAACGCTTCATCGCCTATTTGCTTTGTGGCGAGGCGATCTTCAAAAGGCAACACCATGGCAACAATGGCGACAAAAGCAAGAAAGGCATCGCCTTCTCTGTTTTGTTTTTAAAAAGGCGACCAATTTAGGATTTTAAAGTTCAAATTTAATTTTAAGGTTTTCTTTCCAAATTTGCAAAGTTGCACTCTTAGACTGCAACTACGATTCCAACCAGTCAACCAGACTAGACTTTTCTCTGGCGGGTCGCCTTGCTTTGTTTATTTCTTTAGAGGTATTTCTTCTTTTCTTCTTTATATTTCTTCTTCCTCTGTTTATTTTTCCTTCTTCTTCAGAGTTACTTCTACCTCTCTTTTTCTCACTGTTTTGACTTTTGCTCTACTTTTTCTCATTCAAGTTCTAGACTTTTAGTATGTACTATCTATTTTCAGTTTTTTAATTGAAATATTTTTTAATATGTTATTGCTATTGAGATTTTGATTATTTATATGTGCAACTAAATATTGATTATTTATATGTGTAACTAAATATTTTAATTTTTTTGGTATTAATTGGTGCCACACTTCAAAAAGGCGAGTGCATCGCCACGTCTTGTCGCCTTTTACTGTCCAAAACGCTGTATAGAACTAGCATTAATAAGGAAATGGTCCTAGGTTTTACTTCTCTCCGAATTCAGTGAATCGTATTGTGTTACCAAAAGAAGGTTGAACAACATATATTCATGATATAGCAAACGCCCAGTTCACACAGTTCTACTATTCGGTGAACAAAGTGGTTCCAATGAACCGGACCGGGAGAGAGAATTATTATTTCAAGGCTGCCAGTGGGCTGGACCCAAGCTCAGTTTGAAGGAAGCCTCTCTTTAACTGGCAAATATTCATTAATCTTCAAGAGATACCATCAACATCTAGCCCAGATGCATATGTTTTTTTGAAGGAACAGTCAGTAAATAAATCAAAGTAGTTTATGTAGACACTTTTCATTACTAGTATCTCTCTGCTGTAGCTTACAGGAAAAGCAACATTACCAGGTTAATACAATTTGAGAAGTTCCCATCATCGCTTGTTTATAAAACTACTCCATCACCAATTAGCTTGTTTAACAAACAGAAAGAAAGTAGATCACCATAGCAAGAAATGCCTTATCCTTTGATACCTCTTATAAGCGAGGAATTATGAGTGCAGTGACATTAACTGAATGATGCGTCACAGAAAGCACTGCCTCCTCAAAAGGAATTTAGACAGGAAAAAAAACTAATATCTACATAATCCAGGAGACAGATCTTTTTTCCCTACTCTGATCATAAGAAACTAGCATTAGATAGCTATTGTCAACATATACAGCATCAGAGTTTGATTAGGAACCCAAGAGGCAAAAGGTAAGATGGAATTTCTCTTTTTCTCAGGAAGCAATAAAATAGAAAAATTTTAGAATATCATCTCTACAAGCAAATAGACCAACCTGCAAAAGGCTTGGCCGTAGCTTGCTGCTCTTAAAAGCGTCCGCTGCTGTGAGACGTCAAATTCATGACCTGCTGCATCAATACATGCTTCAACCGCCTCGGGCAGCGAAGACCGTATCAGTCTCAGATTCTCATCAGCCTGATAAGTGATTAGTAGATTAGAATTCACCTAAAAGTGAACTTCAAACAGTTTTTATCTGCTACGTATATCCAAGCACGAAGTTGAAACGATGGTGTTCCTAGAAGAAACGACTAAAAGGAAGAACCTCAAGGAGCTGATTAAAAAGAAAAGAGGAAACAAGTTGGATACAGAAGTAGATATAGATTTGTTAGAAGATGTAAATATATGCACATATGGACAAGTCTAACTATGCTCATTCAACTGAAATATTTGAAGATCGAAATAGGCAAGTTGGTCCTTTGTCACTTCATAGAGTAAATACCAAAAGATATAGCCTACCTTGGCACTCCGCCTGTCAAAATGATCTAAGGCATCATAAAGCAAAGCTGCAGGTAGTGTGCTACCAATCTGAAATATGGAGACAGTTGAATCTGGAACTCGATGAAGAAATTCCATACTCATATTGGAGAGTATTCTAACGCCATCACATTCAGGGATAAGGAGAACTGGTTCATCATAAAAGTAGCGTACAGGGTCTCCATAAGGACCCACCATTAGAAGCATATCATCCCAGTAAAGTAGTACACTGTCCATTCCACACCAAGCTAGCTGCTCAGGGGGTAAGGCTGACTAGAAACACAAAAGCAATAACATGCTGAGGAAAGATTCACTGTCTTATAGAAAGATTTCGAATGATGAAACTAAAGAAGGTGTCGTACATATGTGATATTAATCGAGCTAAAAGGCCAGAAAACATTTGTTACATTAACAAGAAACAAAAATGCAACTGCAGCATATTATCTGAAAAACTGTATAAGCAACAATATGGTAGGACTTCATAAAGATCACTCTGGTTAGCACTTACAAAATACAGAGCAAGAAGAATTTACTTAGAATAATGTTAAACAGTAAGTTAGAGTATTGGAATGAAAAAACCACCTCACAAGGATACTCGAAAATGACACTGGAGAAGTCCGTGGACATAACAAGAAGCCTTCCATCATGTGTAAAAGATGCCAAAAGCTTCCCATTCCGGGAAACCACCATTTTCTGTAGAGGCCCAATTCCAAGTCCAACCTCCTGAACGCCATCCTCTTCCACCAACAGCACATGATCAGCAACCCCCATCAGTACCTCCACGTTGCCAGACATAGTATACTGCGGTTCAATCACAGCCATACATAAAGGAAAATCCTCCAAACCAGTATCCGCCAATTTGACAGGCTTTGGATTATTGAAATCAGGTATACAATAAACCTGAAACGCCTCATTGATACAAACAACACCATTCCCCCAGAAAACACACTCAACTACACTATGAGTAAAACAGTCCGCACCTAACGTAAGCTGAGAATTCGGTTCAATAGGCTCGGCATGTATGTTATAACGATAAACAGTACCATCCTGAGTAATACAAACTAGAATTTGATCATCAGTCCATGACATACCGATAAGTCGACCGCCAGGATTCTTCCAGACTGTTTCAGAGATCTGAACACCAGCGGAATTGAAAATTCTAAGCTTACGAAGGGCAGATTCAGCGTAAAGCTGGACGATCTTAGCATCGTCACGTATGACAGCGATTGGACCACCGAAAGGAGCGCAGGCGACTTTGTTGCGCGTGAGGTCGACGTGCTTCCATTGCATCTGGTAAATTTCAGGTTTCCGGTAGTAGCGATTGTAAAGGAGCTGCCATTCTGCGGCCACAGTCACTGCCGCCATCGGAGGATTTGGAGGTTGAGTTTAATTTCCGATCAAAGAAATGAATGGATCCGAAATTGAAAAAATGGAGTAAAGTACCATTGGATCAATGAGACTTATGTCGGGTCGGGGCAGCTCCGTTTTATGGTCCTTTTTTTTATTTGGGTCAACTGCCCCAATGTATTTTTTATTATGTCGTTTTTTGAATTTCTTATTATCCCTTTATGTATTTTAAATTCTTTTTGGTGGATGTGTCCTATGAATAGTTGGAGAGAGAGATTAAAATAGGTTATTGAGGTAGTGATAGAATGTTTGAGATTTTAAACACTTTTAATTGGACGTGAGTGTTGTAGTGTATAAATTTAAATTTAGTCGAGTTTCAAGTGCAAGTTTTATTACCTGAGTCATGGTGGAGAGTTGATTAGATTTATCTATCATTAATTAAAAGCTAAAATTGCTCGAATAAATGAGTCGTGCAATGCGTGAATTCAATTTAGGTTTTATGAGCCCTACAAAGGATTTGAAGTTTGTGGGAGCAAAGCTTAAAACGTTTTTTTTTTGTCACTAGACCAACATCACACACTATTAATAAATTTTCAAGTCGTAATTTTTTTATATTCAATATAAATATAGAATTCGAGCAGAATAGATGATTCTCATAAACTCCAATCATACACTCCTAAAAATCTGCCCCATATATCTAACTAAACACCAGATGTAAAATTAAAAAAAAAAATGAAAAACTTTGGTGTGTGTGGTGGGAGGAGGGGGAATTAAGTAGAGAAATTGCATTGACTTGGTGTAATGAAAATCCGCCCCATGTATTTTATTTTATTAATCACGTAATAATGAGAATTGTATTAACCTAATATAAACATCAGATGCGGAATAAGAACATGTATTTTGTGCTATTTAAGGATAATATATATATATATATATATATATAATTGCAGTTAAGTAATTGTGTTTGGATATGTTTTATATATCAGAAATATTAAACTTTGTGAAGAAAAAAATTGTTTACTTGAAAAATGATTAGGAACTTGAAGAACACTTTTTGCCAAATTCCAACTACAAATCTATATCTAAACGCCTACTAATTAACTAATGCACATAATTGATGCTTAATCCTTCATATATTATTATATATATTTTTTGTTATTTTGAAATATAAAATAGGTAAACCAATAATTTTTCAATAAAAGTAAACATAACAAATTTCAGTCTAGAACAGAGAATGTTACAAGTCTGAACAAGGACTAATGGTGAATGTATCCTAAATTTTTGGAAGACCAAACATTAGGAATTGGTTAATAACCATTAAAATACAATCACAAATTTAACCTAAAACTCAGCAAGAGACTAACTATAATCTCTTACTACTATAAAAGGCTTTGTTTATATCAGAAAATGCCTTTTCTCGCATAAAATTAGAGTCTATTTAGTGTTTGAACATTTATACGAGTCAATTTATTCTGACGTTTTCTTGAGGGGTTGCTTTGGGCAACGCCCAAATCAACCCACCAATAAAATACATATTGCTTGACTCGTTTAAGTTTGAATAAACTGGACGTGTTACATGTTTTTGCATCAATTTTGTCGTCATGTCCTTTGTTATTCAAGGTAATTTACTTTTTGGCTATTTGATACTAAAAATCATCATTTCAGTCTTAATTTTTTTAAAACATTAAATTAATTGCGTAACAAAAATAAAAATGATATGAAAATTTAAGTCCAAATATATGGAACTAGGTACTACATGTGATAAAAACACATAAAATTTGAACTCCTCAAGTTTAGTTAGAATTTGCTAGGGTGTTTAAAGCTCATTAGAATTAAGGAAAGATAATTTTGGGGATCCCTTTTCTTTATTCTTTTTAAGTTTGCAGTCTGTCATATCTAGTTAATATCCCTTATTTTTAGTATTTTTTTTATTTTTTAAATTTAGTTTCATTTATATTGTATAAATTTAAGCAATATTTAATCCTCCTTACGTATTTAAAGATGATTGATATAATACAACAATAGTGCTAGCTTTAGCAAAATCCTTCAACCTCTTTAAAAGCAAATTAAATGTTATTTTAACCTATGGTTTATCAAAGAGACTTATTTTTTCTCCATTATATACTTAAATTATTGTTCATAATCAAAGCCCTATCAACTTTGGGAATCACTTTTTCATTATAATCAAAGTTGATTTCTTCCTTCCCAAGGTAATTTGCTTTACCTAATTGTTAATTCAACACATCTAAAGTTACTTTGATTTCTTAATTACTTTCATTTTTCAGTTCCATACCGCTCGATTAAATCTATTGTTAATACTATGTCGATCAAAACATCTTTTGTCATAGTCCACTTTTAACTTCATTGATTACTGGATCACACATTTTAATATTTTTTAATTAATGGATTTTTGTTTTAGCTTAATAACTACCTAAGCTTTTGATTGCTATTTATTTTTGAAGTCATCATCATATCATATATATACTAAGGTGGACTTTTGTGCTTGGATTACATGTGACATATTAACAACTTTGGGTGAATTAGCATCATTGGCTCCCATGTGCCAATTCCTTCTCTATAGGGACCTCTCATTGATCACATTCATATTTTATCATTGTTAACACTTTACTATAAACTACCCAGTTAGTTACACGGACTCTTTAGCGAGTATTTTCAGTTAGATGAATTAAATATATTAAAAAATGCACGAAGAAATTAGAGAAATTCATCATATATAATTTTCTGACAAAGAGGAGTCGGATGAATCCTGTTGCGCCCTTGCTATAGACTAGCTAGTTCTACAAAAAGATTTAGCAAATAAAGAATTGTTGTCTGTGGTCCAAGGCTTAAAATACATACAAGTGAAATGAAGCACGTAAGTAGGCCAAAAAATGTCATGATGAGATACAGAAATTGATTGCAAGTATATGATAATGGAGGGTCCATTAAAGATAAAAAGCTATTTTGCAATCACATTTGCAAAATCTACTGCATAAAGTTGCATGTCATGGTCCACATGTCTTCTACTGTTATTTATTTAAATTCTCACACGATGTGTAAATGTCTTTTTCAATCAAAGTGTCTACTAATTGCATGATAAATAACATTACGTATAATAATTCTAATGCATTGTTGAATTAGCAAGTTCATATATTGGCGAAAAGGACCTTAGATAGAAAATCATGGACGATAAAATAGAGGGATTGATCAGAGGCGAATTCAGAAGTTGAAGACTTCGTGTGCATCAATATTATCTTAGGCCAAATATGAGTTCTAAAATAAATTTCAAAACTAAAACAATGAAGATACGGGTCTAGCTGATTTCAAATCCCGGTCTCGCGGGTAGTTTCTTTAGCTTGTACCATTAACACAATAACACTCTTACGCTTCTCGTAGGTGCACTATTAGTTATATCCTAATTTCTGTACGATGGATCCGCCTCTGGTTGAGATTTGTCTCACTTATTATTCCATCCTACTGGTCATAATATTACTATGTTTTTCTTGTCATTCCATTTTGTTGCTATTTAGTGAATCTTGCACTTCAATTATCATGTTATTTTATTATAGCTACCGTTTCTTTTTTAGTATGCTTTGTCATGCTTTTTTTGAACATTTTTCTTGGCTTCTTTACTCGCGTTATTTTCATTTTTCGAACTGCATTATAATGTTTTTACTTGAGTTGGGGGTCTATCATATCAGTCTTTCTACCTATCAAGGTAGGGGTAAACTCTGCCACAGACAAATAGTCATTGTCTGCGTACACATACTGTTATCTCTTTATACCCCACTTGTAAAACTATACTGCGTATCTTATTGTTGTATTTGCCAACTTAACATAATATGTTAACTGTCTGATAGTTTAATGAGTTGAAATTCTGTTTCTATGAAAAAGCCACCACCCACAACATAGACAAGAAATACTTATCAATACTAGTGACCATGCTTCTTCTCAGTAGTGGGTAAGTAAAGATTAAACTTATACATATATATTGTCAAATATACTTGATATTTTTTTTGAAAAAAATTTCTCCACTCTGACTTTGTTGTGCTCTGTCATACCACATTCTCACCATTAAAAAGATAAAAAGCCTGTCATAAGGTCCCTACTAGGTTGAAATCACAGCTTATTTCCCACTATAAAAATATATATACAATACTATAGTCTATATATGCCAAACATTGTTAATTTGGCTAAAGTTAGCATTTCACTTTGGCTTTTTGGCAGAATCGACGATGATTGAGGCTTCTTAGAAAGGAAATATTTGTTTTTCGTTGTTCAATTGGTCATTGCAGTTAAATAGAAAAATATAATGTACCTGAAGAGCTTAACAAGTTAAGTTCAAGAAGTTTTTTGCTGGTGTTGTCTCTCTTTTCCAGCTCTGTTCCTTCAAAACAGAGTTTTTAAGCATTAGCAATATAGGAGTGAGTAGTAGCAACATGATACAGAAGGTGATTCTTCATGTGGCGATTCTCATTGTTGTTCTTCTGCCGTTAGTTACAGCAACTCAGATGCACACGAAAAAGACTATTCACGAATGCAGTGACCACAAAGTCCTTGAGGTTATTCACATTTGCATCTCATACTAGTACATAAACGTAAACGGGTACTTGTGATCTAGTCAGATACATGTTTTAAGGCAGCAACTGATTTTTTTCTAATATCAATTTTCAGCCAACTCCAAAGTTGTCATTTCAAATTGTTCTACATGGAATTCTCCTCTGGACTTCCATGGGGTTCTTGATGCCTATCGCGATTCTTGTTATAAGAATGTCGAATAAAGAGCAGAATGGAAGAAGGCTAAAGATGATTGTGTATACTCATGCTTTTTTACAGGTAAATAAAATCACTTTTTCATTGTGAATGAGGGAACGGAAAAGATAACAATCACTCAGTATACTCAGTACTCAGTGTTTGCGCCAAACCAATGAATAAAAGATGTCTATTATTTTTCATATCTTTAAAGTCAATGAATGGTATAGTTCATTTCATTGACATGAAAATCAGTATCTCAACAGTTACTAAACTTTTATTATTACAAATTTGAACTTTGTTTATTAGATTAAAATACTTCACCTTTCACCTCTAATGATATTGAAAGAGAGTAAGAGTTATCATGATTACAAATTTGCTAAATAATTTAACTAGATAGCCCACAATTAATTATTAGGTAATTTTAAGTTAAAGTTCATTTATCCCTCACTGATGAATGCTTAGTGATAAAGGAAATGTAGGAGTTGTAAAGTCTGTTATTTGAGTACAACAACTAACTCTTATCTTTATTAAGAAAAATGATTTCAATTAAAGTTAATTATGAATGTTAGGTATAACCGTTTAATTTTATCATGACATACTTTTGGTACATTACATTTACATCATTATGTAGTGCATAACACGACGATAATACCATAAAAGATATACTCGCTTACAAAAGAGAGCGAGACTGAAAATTTGTATTTGGTTATTTTTCAGATACTATCTGTTCTCCTTGTAGCAGTAGCAACAATCATGTCAGTAATAAACTTTGAGAATTTTTTCGACAATACTCACCAGAGACTTGGCTTAGCTCTATATGTTGCCATATGGCTGCCATTCATCGCTGGGATTTTTCGACCTGACAGGTAAAAGATACATAAATATCACAATGGAAGAAGTTAATGTTGTTCACTCAATTGAATAGAAGCTTTTGTTGTTTCTATATATACAGGGGAAGCAAAAATAGAGGTGTATGGTATGCATTTCACTGGCTTATTGGAGTCACAGTTACTTTACTGGGAATTGTCAACGTATATATAGGTTTACAAGCATATAACACGAAAACAATGAAAAACACAAGTGTTTGGAACTGGCTTTTCAGTATTGAGGTTGGTGTTATCGCGTTCATCTATCTGTTCCAAGAAAAATGGCAATATATAAAGCAATCAGGAGGGATTTTAAGCAATGAATCAGTACGACCAACGGATCAAGAAGCATCTCCAACTCAGAAAAAAGAAATATCACCCATGGCATAATCAGAGTCATGTTAAGACTTCAGACAGACAAATAATTTTGCCTTTAGCTAACATAAATTTTCTTCTTTTTTTTACAGCTAACATTAGATTCTTTCCAATTTTATTACAATTTCACAAAACAGATATTTAAGAGTTTTGTGTTGTACTATCAGTGTAGAGCATCATACACAGTCTATTAAACGAAAGATATTGTGTCCACCTCTCCTCATTCACAATCACGACAGGTTCGTAAACCATATCCAACACCATCGCGACATAGGCAGCTTGTCATTCTATCTTTTCCCTGTTCATCGAGAATGGAAATGGAAAACTCAAGCAAGAGAAACGTGATCTCAGTGGATCAACTTTTTCCTAAGAACACCAGTTAATCTAGAACTCGAAATGATCATTGATCTCGATAGTTACAAGGACATTTGACAAACTTGTAAAGTTTCACTATATTAGTAATAGAAACAGTGTATATTTATACAAGTCAAGGAAATAACTGCACGTAACCTGTCGCTATTGCGATTCCTAAAATGACAAGGGGTGGAAGGATGACAAATGCTCCAATTGTAGCAAAGAAATTTGAGTCATTCCTCCGAGATACTTCATTCAGGTAGGCTTGTCTTTTGATGTTTCTCTTTTGTGAAGTAGTTAAGAACTTGGCGCTAAACTTCTTCAGATTCTTACCCAAAGGAATGCTGAAATCATCATCTCGACTTCCAACCAAGTTAGCAAGCTGATCACGAATTGTAGGTTTACCAGAGCTACTATCACTTTCATAACCTGGTCAATGATCAAGTGAATGACAGTCAGAAAGAACTATAGGATAGTTCAGCTCTCACTAATGAAAGCCGAAAGAAGCAAAGATGGCAAGTTTACTTGAAATCTTGCTGTAAATCTTTTTAACAAAGCGAACAGTAGGGATAATGAATGGATATGGAATATGATGCCATGCTAAAGCAACATGTTTACAGATTCTACATGAAGCTTGCTTCACACAAGATAACCTGCAGTAAAGAACACTGCGGATAGTGCAACAGATGCTCTATGTATACGGAGGAACTTGAATCCCCAAATCACTTGCTGCTACATAGTAAATATTTTTGGGAAGTATAGAGCATGTTCGTTAACACATTGGGAGTACAATCGTTAACGCAAAGGTTAGGTCTAGAGAGTATAAAGCCACCTCAGAATAGCCTGGAGCGCAATTCCTACTAACTATATATTTTGTGCAGTTTCAAAGGAAAGGAACCCCAAATGCCTTCGAGATCATAGTCTAGATGTTTTTACTCAAAATCTAGAAGTTTAAAGGGGAGAAGAGAACACATACCATTTGCTATAGATATATATATATACTTTGTTAGAGCAGTTTAATGATAGTCTCGTATTACTTATCAGGAAAAAAGAAAAAAATCAGAAGGGGAGAAGAGAACATTTACCATTTACTGCTGAGCTGCTGGAAGTGAGCTGTTCCAAGAGATCTAGCTGCGTTCGAGCAGAAGATAATGACCCTAAACCAAAGTAAAACTTCAATAATCAAGCAAAACAATGTAGCCCATATCATCATACATCAAACGGGACTAAGATATGGACATCATTCGATTAGCTTATCTATTCATATTAAGTAGATGGCACAAGTACCCCTAGACTATGACCGAAATCTCATAGACACACCTTAACTAAAGTAACTCATTTTATATATAATATTGTACACCTTTTGACTTATGTGGCACACCCCGTGGCTCCACGCAATTAAGGCGCTTGGGAGATATTTGGATGCCATGTAAACCAAAAAGGTGTACAAAATTATAAAAAAAATGAGTTCAGGGATAGTAGGACATGACCTTAGTTTGGTTAATGCGCGTCTCTGAAATTTGGGTCATAGTCTTGGAGATACTTCTGCCTTTTTCCCATTCATATTATATCAGGCAGAGGTGCACTAATGTTGATTCCACTATCAGAGAGGCTAACTCATATTTACATCCATCCATCTTCTAAATATTGACAGAACTTAGTACCATTTACTAAATTTTACTCTCCTGTCCCAAAACAACTGTTGTTTTTACCCACTCGAGAGTCACGTTTGTCTAATTTTCAAAGCTAAATTGGATTAGATCACTTCAATATAATTTAAACATTCAAAAACTGCGAAAACAAACCAATCCTCACAAAATTCAGTTACACTATCATTTCATAAATTAAAAATGATGAAAATAAAGTTAATCATACCAGAATAAGTGGGAAGTTCTTCCTCCTTAGTGACTCTTCCATCCCCTTGTTCAGAAAGAGCAGCTCTTCTTAAAGAAGAATAATAAAGTTTGTGTGTACAAGGAATGAGAAAGCTTTTTGGTTGCAGAAAAACAGAGCTCAAATTCAAAGCCATGTGTAGTGTAAGGCCATTAGGTATGTATGTATGAGGCTACAAATTATGCAACTTCTATTACTCCTATAAAAATTATTTACACCTCAATTTAAACAGGTGGCTGAAAATTCCTCCACCACAAAATTTTAATTTTTCTTATATGTCCCTGTCCTACTAATATAATTTTCAGATTTATTTCCTTTTTATTTAATTCCCACCATTCCATTATTAATTAATTGAAAAATAGAAAGAGATAACTCTAATCATCGACAAGTGAAATTTGTTTTAGTAATTGAGCATCTCTACAATTAATTGATAAATTAAGCATTTGAAAAGCGCTATAAAATAAATGAAAACATTATTGAATATTATTAAAAAAAAATTAAGTGATTTTTTTATCCCCTTAAAAAAAAATTAAGTGATTTTTTTTATCCCCTCAATTTCTTTCTTCTAATCTAAATCATCTATTATAAGATTGAAATAAAATGATAAATTGAGGTATGAAGCATAATAATTCATCATGCTTAGAAAGTGATAAAATTTTAATTTTTTAGTGTAGAAGACACACAAAATACACCTATCAATTTGGGGATACGTAACATCAAAGGATTATAAAATGGGACGACATATACATAAATTACAAATATGAAAATTGTCTCAAGAAATTAATTGCCACATTAATTATTTGGGGAATTGAATTCAACCTTAACTAAGAATAATAGTACATAAACAAATGATTCATATATAATGATACAAATTAGCTGGAAATAAGATTTTGTTATTTTAAATGTTTTGACCATAAGTTTTTTATATTCGAAATTTTTATTAATCTACCATATATTTTATGATATATATTCAATTCATAATTCACTATTTTTATTCCGAAAGATAGATTTATGTATAATAATTTTGGTAAAATAATGTTTGGTGCATGTCTCATAGTCCAAAAGCTATCTCGATAGAACAAAAATGGTTCAAGTAATCTCATTAACTACATCATTACCCAAGAAATTCATCTTATTAACTATTGATGTGGAAATCTTTTTTTTATTTTTCAACATTCCACCTCACTCCTAAAAACAAACGTTTAATGTTTAAACAAATTTAATTTAAAATATAATATTTAACGAGATAAAATTTACTATAAAATTATATAATAGATAGATATTTTAGTTGACTCGCTTGCCGACTATATGAAAGATCCAAATGTCAAAAATAACCTCCATAACAAGTAAAGTTTTGTTGCGTGCATCTGTATAAAGTTAAAGGGCTTTCATGCCATTTTACTCGGTTACGCGTTGTTGATAAAGGTAAGGAAATCCAGGGAGGGAAAAATATGACCGTTAGAAACAGCATTTTTCAAAAAGTTAAACATTTATTCGATCCTACATTATTATAAATCTAACAACTTGATTTCACCATTGATTTCTTTGAATCCGATACCAAAAAAAAGGCAAAAGCACTCACCAGTCACCACCACACTTGTATCTCCATCTTTTTCCTCTGCTGGATCACACAAATAGATGTTCAGGTGATAAATTTTCGAAGACATATAAGTTTTTGATCAAATGGACAAAATTAGTGCAGAGGAGATGAAAAATGAAGGAGAAACAACAGTGAAGGAGAGCGGCATTGAGTCTCATCCTTATGCATTTCATGTTTCTGGACCTCGAAATGTTTGTTCCCCAAATTGGAAAGATCTTATTAATTCCAGCTGGTTAGTGTCTTCAACTCATAATCTTTTTTTTCCGCCATTTTGATGTACAAAAATAAGTTGCCTATTCTAGAATCCTCAACATATAACTTCAAAATTCTGGATCCGCCTTGCTAATGTGGGTTATAAATTCGAAACTGTGGAAAGCTTTGTTTGATTTATGGTTTTGTTTTCTAGCTTTGAATTTGGTTATATTGTTAATTCGAATAGATTGTGGTTAGAATCATGGTTCCTTTGCTTTTTTGTTGGATATGTGAGGCATGATTTATCTTTATTGAGTTGATTTTTGGTGTTTGTATAAAGGAATTTTCATAGAGTATATGAGGTGAAATTATGGCGATTAATTCGTTAGTGTAGTGTGTAGTAGAGCTAATATTACTCTTGTTAAACTGAATCTCTACACAAGTCCACTTGCTGCTAGTAAGATTTAGATCGTTACTTATGTGGAAAGAATATTTAGATGATTTAATTTGCGAGCTAACAGCAATGAGTAATTGATTTGGACAGGAGGAAAGATGCTAACTATAAAAGAACAGTAATGGCCTGTTTTATCCAAGCTGTTTACCTTCTTGAGCTTGACAGACAAGACAACAGGACAGAACAAAATGCACTTGCTCCGAAATGGTGGATACCTTTCAGGTACAAGTTAGTCGAGACTCTAAAAGATGAACGAGATGGATCTATATTTGGTGCAATATTGGAGTGGGACCGATCTGCAGCTTTGGCTGATTTTGTACTGATTAGACCGAGTGGTGCACCTAGAGCTGTTTTAGCCTTAAGGGGAACGATTCTGAAAAGCCAAACGATGAGAAGAGATATTGAGGATGATCTCCGCTTCCTAGCTTGGGAAAGTTTGAAAGGATCTGTGAGATTTAGTGGAGTTTTAAAGGCACTAAAAGCAATCGCGGACAAGTATGGGAGTAATAATGTTTGTATTGCTGGTCATTCCCTTGGAGCTGGCTTTGCTCTTCAAGTTGGGAAAGCGTTAGCCAAAGAAGGGATATACGTAGAGGCACATTTGTTCAATCCACCCTCAGTTTCACTTGCTATGAGTTTCAGAAATATCGGAGAAAAAGCTGGCTTTGCTTGGAAAAGAATCAAGGCAATGCTTCCTACAAAAGCGGATTCTCAGATCAGCTGTGAGGAAAGCGTTGCAACATCTTTTCCAGTAGGCCTAAAGCAATGGGTACCTCACTTGTATATTAACAACAGTGATTACATATGCTGCTCTTATACTTATGCAGACCGAGCACAAAATGACCAAACTGCAGCTAACAAGGAGAATGCAAAACCAACAACAAACTGCAGGCAAGCTGCAGCAAAACTTTTCTTGTCATCGAAGGGCAATCAGAAGTTTCTTGAGGCGCATGGATTGGAGCAATGGTGGTCCGATAACTTGGAACTACAAATGGCTATTAGTAACAGTAAGCTCATTAGCCAGCAGTTGAAATCCTTGTATACTATGCCAGCTGCTCAACTAACACCAGTCAAGCGATAACAGATTATAACAAGAGTGGCTTTCGCAGCCCCTTTGCTTAATAACTCATTTTAAATGCAAATAGTTGTTCCTATGTCACCATTTTTTGGTGTACATTTATGTTCATACAATTTTCTTTCCCCTATTGTATTGAAAACAATGTGTAGCTCTCAAGGTGAAGACAAATAATCTTAAATGTGAAACACATATTTTCTTTATTTGTATATTTGTACTGATGAATTGTCAAACATAACATACCCTTCTCTTTTATATGAGATTATTGAAAGGGAGAAGTGCTTTAAGGGTGTTGTGTGATGGGAAAATGCATATTAGAGTAAAACATTAAGTTCTACTAGTTGTAATGTTAAAGTTCAATCTATCCATAATCGGAGTATTACTGAGATGAGGATGCTAAGATGGATGTGTGGTGGTACACACTGAAAATACACAAATCAATCTTTGCGGAACTATGGTGAGTTGTGAATATGTTAAAACAAGACAAGGTAGATCTAAAATTACATAGAAAGAAGTTGTCTCAAAAGTGTTACAATTTTATAAAAAACAATACTTTAACTAAAGATTAGAGCAAAATGGAAGAAAAAAAGAACCATAAAAATAAGAAACGACTCTGCTGGGGATCGAACCCAGAATCTCTGGTTTCGTAGACCAGCGCCTTATCCATTGGGCCACAAAGTCTTTGATGTCAACAAACTAACACTAATATTACTTATATATAAAATTTGAGGCTTAAGTGTTTTTTTTTTTTTTTAAAAAAAAGAAAAGGCTCAGCAACTATTAGTCGAAACAGAGAAATGTATTTTACATTATATTCATAATATGCGAAAGTATAAATTTGATATTATAGAGTTATATTTTTTTAAAACTACATAAAAAGTGTAAAACAAGCCAGATGACGGAATAGGAAAATCAAAAATGTGTAAAAAGATCATTACATAAGTCATCAATTCGCTAGAATCGCCTTTTGTTATAGTCGAAACGGGTAAGTTCATGGATCGATAAATAATAAATTGACATAATACGGTAACATCAAAGACTTTGTGGCCCAATGGATAAGGCGCTGGTCTACGAAACCAGAGATTCTGGGTTCGATCCCCAGCAGAGTCGTTTGTTTTTTGGACAACAACAACATATGACAATAATATATTTAGATATCCAAAAACTATATCAAAAGTATTGTGTTTTGCATATCATATGATGAAAAATTACACTTAATCAAAGTTCTTATGATTTGACTCTAAAAATAGAAACCATGACAAACAATAGTGGGCAGAGGGAGTACACACATTTTTTTTAAAGAACTTGCTATGAAAACTATACAGATAATATCGAGATCTATTAGCATAAACAACGTAACATTATACACAATCATTTACAATAACTAGATATAAACAACAATCTAGATCAGTGACGGAGCTAGGTATTCAAAATATTTTAAAAAAGGTACACACAAAAAAAAAAAACTCAAGAAATTCAACATGATGTACTGTATATATACATACATATACATACCAGAGATTATTAATATTAACGTTGGATAATACCATATATACCCTTAGCTCCGCCACTGTTCTAGATGATCATGCACACAACACAAGACTTATATTATAGCTAAGTCTCAAAAAGAGTTGATAAACCATAATCGTCGATAGAAACTTGTTCATATTGATCATGATCATGATCATAATTATAACTAGTATATGAATCCATCTCCAATAACCATGACTCAATATTCCTATAATAATATGGATCCATTAATATTTCTTGGCTTCCCATCGAATAATTATTATCCAACAAACTGAAACATGGTTCGTGTATCGTCGTATTAATAATATTAATAGACGATGGTATACTTCCTTCAGATGAATCTATCGATAATTCTTGGCTATATTCTTGAACGATTTTCAACCTTTGATCATCATCAGGTGGTGGTGGTGGTGGTGATGAGGACGATCCAATATTATTATTGCCAGTAAGTTGTTGTACAAGATTCTTGAAATTTGAAGAAGGTGTAATATAAACTTTAGGTTTCAACAATTTAATCAACTTGTTGAATTGTTTCTTCTGTGATTTTGAGGCTTTTTTTCCCATATTTTTTTTTTCTTGCTTAGAACTATACAAGAAAGTCTTTAGGTTTCAACGTATTTTTTTTTCTTAGCTCCTAACGATGGGATATCCTAAAGAGAGCTAGCTGGAGGTATATATATATATATATATATATTATTATTAATATATGTGAAAATATTTGAGGTGTTTAAAGTCTAGACTTGTATTTACACACAAGATACTTGGAAGAAATTACCAAAAGATGTTGAGAATTAATGATGTTTTTTTTATGCACTAAGGTGTGAAAATTGTAGTCCAATATTACTCTATCCTTTATTTTTATATTTTATTATTGTCCAAGTACCTCTTGTCATCGACGAAAAAAGTCGAGGGTTTGAATCGTGCTAGAGGATAAATGAAAAATTACTGGGAAAAAATCATGCATATTGATTGCTATCAGGTATTTATATCTATCGACAATATTAAAACTAGTTTAGGTAGACGAAAAGAAATTATCAATTCTTTTCATTGTTGGATTACGTAGTTGAGCTTAAATAGATAGATAAGATATAATGATAATTAGTGAGAATTTATATCGTATATTTCAATTTGTTTGGAATTGAAATATTGTTATATTTGTTGTAGTTTGTATCTAATTCATTAATAATATAATCACAGGTGGAACTATAACCAACAAAGAATAATTAGTTGAATATTATTCACTCAAAAAATAAATTTTGTTCTAGTTTATGTGATGTATTTTTTTAAATTAATTATAGTATCAAAGTGCATCATGGAAATTTTTGTATATCTTTATCATGTGTCACCTCATCAGACTGTAGATTCATATTATTATATATAAACAATATGCCAAGAATTGTAATTACATGGATTGGTATTTTTGTGTATTTATTAGGCAGTTAATTAATTAAATGTAAACGTTAGTCAATTTCTATAGGATTGATACAGGAAATACTATATGGCAAAAATAGATGAATCTAATAAAATAAAAAATGTATGTGTCACACAGAAGAACAGTAAAGGCACGCAACAAACTACTATTCAGCTACTCTGTCTTATTATGCTTAATCCTTTTTTCGAATTCTTATTCGGTGTTTGATATCAGTATTATATTAAAGTCTGATTAAATTTAAATTTATATTGAAAATTTTTACTTTAGAATAAATTATAAAGTGTTTTCTAACAAAGACAACTTCATCTTTAATAGGATATGAATAAATAATTAAATAGTATAATTTTTCTTCGATCCAAGCTCCCTCTGTCTTACCTAATTTCAACCTAATCTGAACTTGAAGCCTCTGATTAAAAATAAAAGAATATTTTGTCTCCTTCACAATCCTTTTATAGGATACAAAGAAAGTCAATCTTGTTTCTCATATATGAAATGGATTTTCTCACCTTCAAATCTCAAACTTATGTCTATTTATTGATGTAGTAAATTTCCACTTTATTTTATCTTCTTTTTTTTTTCATTCAAGCTGTTATTTTATCATTAGAGTAACTTCTTTCAAATTATGTATGATTCATATTTTGCAAGTGCAAAATTACTTTGCACAATAATTAGATGCTTTATATAATTATAATGCTCCTCGAGAAATATGAATTAGATATGTATAAGTTAGATAAAGAACTAATTTTTGCTATTATTTCAACAAATGGAGTAGTTACTTGCAAGTTTTTCTCCTCTAATTGGGACAAATATGTATATAATAATTTAGGATGAAAAGGGACATTAGCATGAAATTATAAACATTTCATATAATTGCTTGAAGTGACTTCATATTATTAAAATCACATAAGAATCTTGAATTTTGGCTTGTGGCTGTCTTTCATAAATGATTGTGATCAGGGGCGGACTCACGTTGGGTCCAGGTGTTCACTCGAACACCCTCGATAAAAATATACACTATATATATAAGGTGAATTTTCTGTATTTCTGTAATACTTATATTTTGAACACCCTCTATTACAAATAAAAATAGATGACTTAATGATAAAACTCCTGAATATTAAGTCACACGCCTCTGGTTTGAATCCCTGCAAGTACCAAAAGTAGGGGTGGGCATTCGGTTTTTCGGTTCGGTTCGGTTTTTTTTTCGATTTTTTCGGTTTTCGGTTTTTGTAAATTGCGTACCGAATACCGAACCGAAATATTTCGGTTCGGTTCGGTTTTTGTTAATTCGGTTCGGTTTTTTAATTCGGTTTTTTAATGGGCCTGTTTAGTGGGCTTTTTAAAATTTTAAACTTTACAATTTTTTCAATTTTTTGTTTCATTTTTCAACTTAATGGGCTAAAAGTAAAAATTAAAAATAGACAATAAAACAAACAATGTATTTTGAACTTCTTGTCTTCTTCCACGAGATTACTTTCAACAATAACAAACAAAATTACAAAATCAGAAAGAAAAAAAATGAAAAAATCAAGAAAAAAAATTAAAAAACCTAAAAACATACCTGCACGTCCGGCGGCTGACTGCTGCACGTCCGGCGGCTGACTGCTGCACGTCCGGCGGCTGACTGCTGCTGTCGCGGCTGGCGGCTGGTTGCTGCTGTGCTGCTGGCGGGCGGCGGCTGGTTGCTGCTTCCCTTGTTGTGGACGGCGGCTGGCGCCTGGCGGTGCTGCTGAAGACAAGAGTGGTTGGAGCAGAAGAGTGGTTGGAGTAGAAGAGGAAGAGGAGAAAATAAGAGGAAGAAGATGAGGGGTGAATTGAAAGGAGAAAAAATCTGGTAGAAAGAGAAAGAGTCAAAGAAGGATTAGGGTTTTTACTTTTTTTAAAAAAAAATTATTTAATATTAATAATTATTAATTAATATAATATAATTTATAAATTATTAAATTATAGCATAATATTTCGGTTTAAATCGAAATACCGAATTTTAAATAATATACACCGAAAACCGAACCGAAATACCGAAAAATACAAAAATTAAAACCGAATACCGAATCGAAAACCGGAATACCGAAACCGAAATTCTAAAAAAATTCGGTTCGGTTCGGTGTTTCGATTTTTCGGTGTTTATGCCCACCCCTAACCAAAAGTGTATTTAAACCCAAAAAAATTCAAGCATTTTTTATTTTAAAAACGTGCCAAAAGTGTGATTTTAAATCCAAAAAAATTCAAAGGGCCCATTTCGAAATTATTTACACGTTTATATTTTTATTTTTCGAACCTCCTGAACGAAAATCTTGAATCTGCCACTCATTATGATACCAGAAAGTATACATACAAAAGAAAAATTAAAAAGAGAAAAAGCCAAAAATATCAATACCAATAAGAGATCAATATTAATAATTATAATTAATCTATCCTACGAGTGCGCACATGATAAACTCTGCTATAGTATAATAGCTAACCACTCATTTTACGAAAATAAAATACAAAAACCTAATAAGTTCCAAGAACCACGAGTATTAATAAATTAAATATTAATCATCTGAATGAAGTACGTAGCCGTGTTTTCTACACAAGTATGTAATAAATCTAAAACTTGCTACAAAATGTTTTTACACATCTATGATTTTGAACTCTATTCAATAAGAAGATTTCTTTGTGCATTCATCAGTAGTAATGCCTAGTTTTAAAAAGAATACTGTTTAACTGTGGTTAACAATAGCAACAAAAACTTCAAGAGTGTGATGATTTGTCGTCTTTCTTCCCAGCAAGAATCATTGAAATCTGGAGACCTCTACTGAACGCCTGGTTGAAGAGCAACCGCGTCTGGAACTCTGATACGAATGGGAACCAAGACAAGACCACAACTGGCGCGAATATGAACAGACCCATGATGCATTCGTATGCCCGTGCCAACTCCATCACTGAATCCCAAATTCCAAGTCCCTTAAAACAGGGCCTGCATGCTTGACCAATCTTTGAACATAAAGGAAGAAATTAGTCACAAAGGTGTAAGATCAGATGAAGCTATATTTTAACATGCAAGTACATTAGTTGTATGACTTAACAGTGGGAAACATTCATTTCATTCTAGTAGCTTATTGGAGAAACAGCAGCAGAAGTTGCTATGGCAATATTACCAAGAATAAGATCAACAACATTCCTGGTGTGATCCCACAAGTGTGGAGTCTTGGGAGGATAGAGTCTACACAGACATAAACACTACCTCCAAGGTAGAGAGGTTGTTTCCGATAGATCCTTGGATCAAGGAAAAAGCATTTCAAAGCAGTTGGGAAAAAGAAATAGGAAAAGAAGAAGCCATGACAAGAAAATAAAGACAGCATGGCGAAGTATGCTGAAAAAAGAAATAGTAACAACAAAAAAATAATAAGGCAATCGACGTACGAAAAAAACAACATATAGTAAGAAAAATTAAAGGACAATGGTCTATGATAATACGTAGAAACAAAAATTACCAAGAATAAGATCACTAATTGAAGAGAGAGATTGCACATAGATGAGTTAAGAGTAGAGTTTAACTTTCTAAGTAAATCAAATTGAAAGAATGTAAGGGAGAGGGGGGGGGGGGGATTGCAGATTTAAATTTTTCTATTTGACCGTTGTTCAAGAACAAACCAAATAGCAAGAAACAGAACAAAAATAGATGATCCTAAGATATACAAGAAAATGAACTTACAAGAAGAATGCCCCAGCCTGTCGGTACAAAGGCAAGAATGGCAGCAAATAGATCACTCATGGTCAGGCCACAAACAACAAATAACACAGTCATGACAGATACGAATCCAAGGAATAGAAGTGCTTTCAGAATTCTGAACATGAGCTGAAAATCAGTCCCAAATCTTCGTCTGCCCATTGATACCATCTATAGCGAGCAAAATAACAAGAAGCATGATTAGATAAACATGCATGTATAATTGTTCCTTCATAATGTTTCGCATATCCAGTTCAAACATATAGAAAGGTGCAGCATGAATTACTCTGATAGATCAAGTTATAAAGCTAGAGGACTGTCAACGAAGCTGATATTTTGCAATTAAAAGAACCTAAATATTCAGTGGATAGACATAACTAGGAAAGATAGAATTATGCAATCTGTTTAAACAACATTTCACGCCCATCAACAGTAAGATGGTAAATTTGATTACTTCACCCACTTCCAACATATTGGGGTTAGTTAAGTTGTAATGTGTCAAGCAAGCTAAGAGGTAAGTAAGTACCTTCAAGACCAGAAGAGCGGTTAGCATAACAAACCAAGAAAGTCCATACACCTGTATGAGATGATTTAATGGAAACCGTAAGACTCTTCTCCAAAAAGGAGAGACAAAAGTTAAAACTATATAATGACAAGTAAGTTCTTACCAGTAAATTTCTGCTGCCGTGAGCTATATCAAGGTGATAGACAATTCCATACTGGAAAATGAAAAAGCGGAAGGCAAGGATAATGTCAATCACTCTACCCCTTATATTTGTGTGTTTTAGATGTTCCTGCTCCCCATTCCACCAAGATTCCCAACTTTTATCAGGTGAAATCCCAATGCCTCCACGATTTCCCATCCACCTCTTCCAATCTGTCCAATCATCTACTGTCTTTTGCCAGTCGAAACCAGACGGATTGAACACAAAGGGAGCAAACAACCAGGAACCTACCAAGAACCAAATTGAAATAGTAACAAACAAGTATAACTGTGTATCACGATATGATTCCCCGTAGACTTCATAGACAATTAACAGCATAAACAGCTCAAGCCCCTTGACAAAGTGACTGCGAGAATACATCCTGTAGTTATCTGCATACTTTGCATGAAAAACAACAAAGCCACGACCAGTAGCTCGATATTTAGAACCTCCATGCAAGATAGTTCTACCGTAATAATGTGCTTTTGTTCCGAGTTGGAATGTAAAAAATACAGAAGCAAGCTGCAGCTGCATTATTACAAAATCACCCAGGGCCGTGCGAAATCCTCTCTCCAGCCCAATTTCCATTACCATAGGGAGTACAAGCAACAAGCCCAGCTGAGATATAGATGAGGGAGCCATAGCCTCTTCAAGAGCTTTGGACTGACGAACTGTGGGATCCTCCAGAATTCGCTTTTCCAACCCACTCAAGACCACATATAACCGTCCATATAGAAACACATAGACAGTAAGCACTGTAGCCTGGAAAATTGACTACAGAATAAAACTCCAGTTGCCAGCAGGTATAAATTGTAAGAAAAATTTGAAACTAAAGAAGGAGACAGGAACTCATTTTTTTCTGGGAGGACTGGATAACTACTGCTAGTGTAGCAACAAGAGAACACAAAAATATCTGAACTTCCTTGTAGATCAATAAAGGTAAGGAAGAAATCAGCACTCGGATTCTCACTAGATAAATTCTTTCATACAGTACACTTGTAAAGAGCTGCAAGTGACGAGCAATAAATGCAAGGACAAGCCCGAGACTAATTTTTCTCCTATTTTGTATTCCAAATATTAGAATTACGATCTGATGGTTTAACTAATCTGTTGCTTAAAATTGTATTCTGAATATGTTTACTACATACTAATGAGCAGAATGCAGATTCAAAACATTGTTCAGAAACAAAAAATGCAATGAGAATGAGGTTTCACATCTATACTATGTCATAAGACCAGGTACATAGAGTAACAGCTTGTTGGCCTCATGGTCTTTCCTGATATATAATTTCAAGTTTTCCCCTTTCTGTTCGAGGAATGCTGAAAGAGAAGGTATTATCTTAGGATCATATGTAAGATGATGCCTCCTTTCACTATCTTAGGATGACATGAAAATGATATTAGTTTTTACAACAACAGCTAGCCAGAAACCTTGCTTGATTCATCAGTCACATATTCAAAAGATTTTATGCAATGAAGTATATGCATTGCACTAAGAGCAGTTTGCATACCATGCTGCTGAAGTAGAAACCAACTGTGGTGAAGTAGAACGACAACATCCTGTAGAAATCAAATCGACGCCCAAGCCTATAGACATCACGGCTCAGTGTTTGTTCTCCATTTCCATTTGCCACCTTTGCCTCAAATTGAGAGATCTGATTCATTCCCACATCACGACCCTTCCCTACTTGGATGTACTCATGATGTGTTACGAATCCTCCACGTAAAGTTGAATTATAACCTGAAGATGCACCCCAGTTAAGTACCAAAATATGCCTTTACAGTTTCACCATTAAGAAAACACTATCCCACCTGAAAAGATATCTTCACTCAGGTTAATTGTTTTAGAAGCTTTGCTAATACCACCCCTTGTTACATGAAAGATTCTGTCGAAAATATCAGGATGACCATAATGAAATCTTACCCTGTAAAATTTAAAAAGAACAAATCAAGTTGAGTCAATCTTTAAAAGAAAGAACAGTAAATGAAAATAATAAATAGCCCTGTTGAATTGCAATTAAGAGTAAAAAAGATCATATCAAATAGTATCCATTTCTGCACAGTTGGATTAGAAGGTTGAAAGTTGAAAAGGCAAGAGACCCCTGGAAGAAGCGTCAAAGAAAGCTTCTAATTTATGATCAACATGCGATCGTTACTGGATGGCAATTGGTCAAGTACAGGGATATATGCAATATATTAGTCTGGCAATAAATTTGTGCAACTTACTAGAGCTAAGTCCTGAGTAACAAAATTGAGACTAACAAAGTCAAATTGTATCCAGAAAAGAGGTGAAAAGAAAAAGTAAAAAACAAAGAAACAAAAAGACAAGGCTATTTAATATTGTAGGGTGTAACTCTAGTGTCAAAATGTAGATAAATCATAAATATATAGCCAGAAAAAATTAGGCTCAAATCAACACCAAACCAGGAAAAGACTCTTCAGTTTTCCTACTTTAGAACCAAACAATCCAGTTATGGTAACAATAGCCTAAACTAAGCCAAACATATATACATCTCAAGTCCAGAAAGTTCAATAAGAGAATTGAACATAAAGAATCAGTTCGAAACATTTACAGATGCACAAGAACAGTCATGTCTGCATAACTTTTTATGCAATAGGACTCTTGCACTGCAAGAGATGAAGAAACTATCCCCAGCATTAGTTAGTGCTAAAGAAATAATAGTTGTCCATATATGGGCTTTCCAGGTGTATATCGATACATTTATATGAAGTTGATGTTATGGATTTGCTCTCAGGCACTTTTATCGCCAACTGGTCATGAAAGCACATCTGGAAAAACTAAAATACCACACAAAGTATACTGTTCTGGGTGGCTACTAGCCAAAGATATAGCCCTTGCACAACATAATTTGATGAGAAGAGAAAACTCATTGCGTTCAAGATATTTTTTTGTAAAGAAAAAACAGACATAGTTAACCATCTTTTCCTTTACTGTAAGATAACAACACAACTATGTAGAATTATCTTAAACCTCATTGGGGTATCCTGACCATGCCTGGTAAGATTATGCTGAGGTCAGACAGGCTCTAAATAGTTGGGAGGAAACAAGCTTACAGGCAAAGGATATGAGTAGATGGAGAATCGTCCCTGCTTGCAAAAGGTGGACAACCTGGAAGAAAAGGAATTCCAGATGTTTTGACAATGTTGAAAATGGAGTGCAGAAGATCAAACTAACCTTCATCTTACTTTTGTGTTTTTGGTGTAAACAGATTTTCTTAATGATATTGTTTCTATTGTTGATGTTTTAGATTCAATATAGACATATAGGACAATAGAAATTGAGAGTGCTTTGTAAATATGGTTTCATTGCAACCCATGTACTGATTTGTTTATTTGATATGTAGATATTGTAACCAGTTAAAAAAAAAAGGTGTTCTTTCTAACAGCTTTAAGTTTTTAAATAAAATAGTCACATACTTCAACAGGTCCAATTTCATATTGTCCATGCTCAAAATGTCCAGCCCTGAGCATGCTGGAAAGTGGGGAGCAGCGAAGGACTCTTAGAACTTGATCTCTACAGGGCACAGGCTATGCGAAGCAACTGGGTGACATGTTCACGGAAGCCTTATATGGAACCCAAGTACCAACATGATTAACATTAAAAACATAGGTGTACATATATAGGCTTTTCATGCATATAGTGATATATTTATAGCTGATTTGTAGAAAATTAAAGGCTTAGTTGCTTTAATTAGAATTTACTGTACTGTAAATGTATTTATACCTCTGATTCTTGGAAAGAACAATACAAAAATTTGTTGAAGTTGAAGTGTGTGACCATCTCATCTAAAAGCTTAAACTTTTAGAGAGAGAACACTTTTATTATCTCATTATATTCTCAACACGCTCCCTCACGTGCGGGCATGATTCTTTTTTATGAGTCAAGCACATGGAAATTCTTTTTATCATGGGTGGCAGTGAGATTCAATCTCAGGACCTTTGCCTGCTCTCACACCATGTTGAAGTGTGTGACCATCTCATCTAAAAGCTTAAGCTTTTAGAGAGAGCACAATTTTAATATTTAATTATATTTTCAACAAAATTACTCTCTTTTTTTATTACAGTTAGGTTAGATTATAAGTACCTGGAAAGTTGATGTCCTTAAACTGATGATTACCATGTGACTGTTAATTAATGTTCATGACAAAGCAGAAAAGGGTTTGCAAAGTTGAGCTGGTTACTACTTATTTTATGCCGAATAAGTGGATATGTAAGGCAGAGAGCTAGGAGAAAGAAAATGAAAAAATCATTTAATTTTCTTTCCTTAAAAGAGAGAGTCAGCTTGGGGTCCTTCGAAACAACCTCTCTACCTCCCTCAGGTAGGGGTAAGGTTTGTGTAAACGCTACCCTCCATAGACGCTACTTATGAGACACTGGATATGATGTTGTTGTTGTTGTAAAAGAGAGAGTCAATAACAATCGTTAAAAAATGACCAAAAACCAGCACAAAAATAAAACTAAAACAATAAATGTCTAATACAGTGGTACAATGGAACTGAACGTTAGCAGCTTCAGGTCTTCAACATATCAGCATAAAACATATTTCATTGGAAGTCAGCCAGATGACTCACCTTAAGGGGTTTGCTAAAATTCTTTGTCCGATGGTTACAAAACTGGTCTCCTGATTGGACATGAACCAAGCAAGCGAAGAGACACTACAAAAAAAAGGATAAAGTAAGCAATTATATAACCGTGTGAGCTATCAAGGGCTTATAACATCAAATATTGCGAACCTTCCAGTAAAAATATGCTCCCTTAAACCTAGTATTGTCGGTCTTCGCTTCCTATGAGGTTTCAAGAATTCTTCCAATACATTCCTCATCTTGAAAGCTTCTTCAAAATAATTATCCTAGAAAGAAAGAAGTTAGACTCATAGTACATATTTAATGGAGAAGCAGAAAAATTAAAAACTTACTTGATTCATATCTATGGTTTGTAATGCTTCTCCTCGAGTAAAAATGATGGCATGATTTTGATTTTCAGGTTTCCCTTCCCCAATTTTAGGCGGGCCAGGAAGCTTGATACGGTATATTTCCTAGCATGGCAGCACAAGAAGACACTTACTACTTATTCCAGTGATATGAAAAAGAAAGTTCAAATTTTGTGAAAATTGATCGCTGAAGAAAAAACATTTGTTGACAAAACCTTTGTTTTTCTTTGAAGTCACACTCATACCTCATCCAATTTATCACCTCCCTTCACCAGCACAGAGTAGTAAACCTTCTCGGACTTGCCATTAATAGCTTCATCCCGCTCATCTATGTAAGCAACCCGTAAAGATGGATACCTGAAAGGTTCAAAATAGAAATGAAGATACCCACTTCTTTCTCCTAGAAGAATAGTCGGAATTTCCAACTTACGTCAACATGAGATTCAGAATATTGACATAACAACTACGGTCTCGCTGTTCACTGGACTTCTTCTGAGCACCATAGATCTGACAGGACACTACATATGTGAACTTCAGATCAGCCAATGCCTGTGCACGCTCCTTCAAAGCTCTGTAATCTGTTCGATTCATATCAATGATCCGATATCCTCCAAATATTGCTGCCAAGTAAAGGGTAGATAGTTAACACCAACCACATCCAACTCACAGTATCACAGATATTTTGTTATGCAAATAAACAATAAAATTCAAATAGCACCTTTGTCCTCTGCAAAATCCAGAAAGTATTGAAGCTCAAGAGCCTCCCTATAGTACATCATTCCTCTCACTGGAATTCCACGAGCAAAATACAAAACAGAAAGCATAGTTGAGTGACAACAAAATTTACAGTCAGAAGTTGTATGAAATATCAAAGATGTTATTGCGATCTGACCTGTCCTTGCAAGTGTCTGTCCTCTGTATGATACCCAGTAACGAATTAATTCATTCCTGTCTTTACTTGTGTCCTTAAGCTTGGGATCATTGATGCGTTCCTCAAAATTTTTCCATTGATCTATTTCATGGTCAAATAAAGGCAATCGAGATTAGTGCTTCATCTATGTTGCAACGTGACACTGTAATTAACAAGCCACAATTACACACTCGCCTGGATATATCTTCTCAAGGTAAAACAGAGTGGTAATACCATCCTCATTTTCTTTGTTAAGTTCCTCATCAGAATAGAGAACATCTTCATTATAGTAAGGAGTCAAGACACTGAACAATAAATACATATTGAAATTAGTTCTGCAATTGCAGCACAGCAAGCGGACACATAGTTGCAACATGAGGAAATGGCATGCAACATAAATATCACGCATTTTAAGCTATTTGGAGGAAGAATTTAAAAGTAACATGTATGGTATGTGTACAATTGGCATTTCAAACCAATCAAGTGACGAAATGAAAGCAAGAAGTTTCTCAAGTGCCTCTTGTCTTTCTTTTAATATATGAAAGTGAATCCCCATATTTCTACAGAAATTTCTTTTCAATTGCTGTTTTATCACAAAATCCTTATACCACAGCTGTCAGGTATCTGTACAGGACAAGCATCTGTTGATAACTGCTATTCCAAAACCTGTTATTGAGGGAGTGTACTCCCTTTATCCCCAAAACTTGATCTGCTTTCCTTTTTAGTACTTGTGAACCTCACGTTCTTTCTTTAAATAGAAAAAGATCTCCTTCCGATATTCTAACTATTATAATCAATGGTATTCAATAACACGCCATACTTGATGTCACAATTTCAACTAACTAGTCCAATTCTTCATACTTCAAACTACAATTTTAAGAACTTTACAAACCCAAATATCATCTGTAGAAACAGTTGCTCTGTCTCATATTTAATGGGACAGTGAGTTGAAAAATAAAAGAGTGAGAACTTTCCTCTACGATCTATAAAAGTTGTATATTGGGCAGAACAGTGGACAGGCATCTTTTAATTTATTGTTCACATAAAACAGCAAATGGGAAGATTTTCCAAATTGGAAGAATCAGCAATTTATTTTGAGAAGGAAAATTGGAAGAATCAGCATTCATTCTCCGTTATCATAAAGGTTTGCTTTGCAACACTACGAGATTCATTTGTCAAACAACCACTTTAGCAATGTGGCAGGCCAACATAACTTTAGTTCCTGATCTATAGCTTCAGCAATGCTTCATAAAGAAGAGAAACAACAAACTCACCAGCAAAGCAATAAAGGTCGTCCAGAATTAGCTCAGAACTAACCTGAAAGAAAGCATATTACGAACTTTGGGAGCATCTGGCATTTTCATAAACAGGGAGTTTGCGAAAAAAGTAATTCGACGGCGAGCATCCAAATTTGTAGGAACATTAATTGCAGACTCTTTCACAGTCAATAACAAATTAAGCCGGATAACCTATAGACAAAATGGAGTATTAAAGACGCAGATAATAAGCATTAGTAAGATATAAAACCATGATATAAAGAATTAACGAACAAAGAAAGTACAGGTTCAAAATACCTTTTCCTTCCAAGACCTGTTCTGAGTAAGATAGATATTTATCCTTTCAAATCTTTGCTCCTTTCTATCAATCTGGTGAGCTCTCTCCAAAATTCTAGTGAAAAAAGAACAGAGAAAACAAAATTGTAAATCAAAATTGAAGATGCTCGTCATAGTGCAGATTTGATTACGTAAATCTCGTGTTCTCTGAGAAAACTAATTTCTGTCAAGAACTTACTCATGGCCATCAAACATAACATCTTGAATGATAATTTCCATGATATCTTGGATTAGGTTAATCATAGGTGATCTTTTCGCCTCTTCATCTTCATAATCTGCCACCTGTTAGTACCACAATCAAACACACAGAACGTACAAGCAGAAAACTCAGCCTCCAAAATTCATCAAAAATGCTGAATTCGAGAAGGAGAAGAAAACATTTAGACCATGTTACTTGTTTGTGCATATACATGTATTGCACTAACCAGAAGATTCAAGAATCTCTCCAATTTATCATTCAGTAAGGGCAACCCACTCATCCGAAATTTCCTTAAGAACCTTTTTTCTTTTATGCTTTCATCTATTTCTTTGCGTATCTGCTCCACAACCCTATAAAAGAGACCAAATTCCAAGAAGTCATATGGATTCTTAGCGACAAATTACAAGTACTGTCGGTACGACAAATATGGACCTGGACCTTCAGCTTTAGATAGTCAACAATAAAGAAAAAGACAAGTGAAGTAATTGAAATTGCCTTACATCTTGTCATCTTTGTCTTCCAGAATTCCAACCAGCAAATATCTAAGTGTCTCATAGCACTCGATCACTGCAGAGCGCATAAAATCATCACTTTTGATTTTCCGGAACAGGTCAGCATCTTCTTTTCCCCTGAAATCTTTTGCCATATCCAGTGCTATTGGAATCTAATAAGATGCAGGTGAAAAAACTGAGACAAAAAGGGGAACGTTTCAATTATCTAAAATCAACAACAGGAATCAAGTATCACCTTACTAGCGAGCAAGAAAGGAGGCCACTGAATAACAGACACTTCACTTGACGAATACGGTACAAGAAGCAAATCTCTTTCCCTGGAAGTTCACAGCGACAAAAGAATCACCAACTTAATTTAAAAGTGCATAACTGCAGAAATCTATTCACCAAGTAGCATGATGAATTTCAGGCGTGGTCCCCACTTATGGCTGATCAGATCCTCCATCCGCAAGGACAGTATGAACTCATTCCACATCTGAGAGAACTTCGCGATGTTCTTCCTCTCCAAAGAATCATCCTACCACAGTGACACAAAGTTCATCAGAAGAGTTGAAGTAGGAGTTAGGAATTGTGAAAATGCAAGAATACGGGAGCATCTGCATATATAAGTAATTACTACCTCATATCTATGTTTTTTTTCTTTTTTTGAAGATGGCACGAGACGTTCGCTAAAAGCTGAAGGAATTGACTCAAATCGTGATCGTAACATCCCTAGCGTCCTTATCTAAAAAAAACAAAAAGGTAGAAATAGTTAAAACAGTATAACTAGTTTTTCAAGAGGAATAAAGGGCATGAAGGATTATCCCAGAATAATTCAGTCCAAAGAATGTATTCATTGCTTCTAACCTCGCCAAGGTGGCTGAATGCACCATAGATCCCTCCAACAATTGTAGAGAATATAGCATACCAAATTTGTGTGTCCATGAAATAGACCTGCATGCAATCCATATCTCTTAGAACTCAACATCAGCTTGTCATTTTCAAGTGATTTTTCTTCCATAACTTACCAGAAGGACTGGCGCCCATAGGACAATCACTACTCCAATGTTATGTGGCACTGAATAACATTCAAATGCGAAATGATTAGTTATATGTTCGCAATAAATCAGGAGAAAAGAAACTTTAACAAAGACGTACTATGTGGAAAGAACTCATGCCAGTCATAGCTTGTGATTCTTATATCCATAATTGCCCTGGTAGGCTGCACTAATGGCAATATCTGCAGGGGAGGCAAAAAGAGAGACTGAGGAAACAAGAACATCCAATTAAGAGCCATCTCGTACTGAAAAGACACAGAGATCTCAGGAAAAACTGAAGCTTCATCTTGATTTTCTTCCATTTTCTTCTTTATGAAGCAAAGGGAGTGAACACTTTTTTCCAATAGAAGTTGCAATAACATCGTTGAATCTTAAGTAATACTTCTGAAGTAGCACATGTTAGTCTGTGGGATAGAAATTGGTCTTACAAATAATTTAGAATCGACAGTAAGTGCAACATAGAGAAACATTGATGTCTAACCTTGTAGCGCACGAGTCAACCATGCACCACAGTTTCTAAGAACATTTTAGTGTTTGAATAGCTAGAACCAAATAATCAATACTTCTGGATGTGCAAGGAAACATCCAGGCTAAAAGCATCCAGAGGCTTCCATTTCGAAAAGCAGTCATTTAGTTTGTACACACAGTCATTGATGCTTGTCATACCATTCCTCTCATGACCTCAATGAATTAGAGTTTAACATATGAAATTCAAAATGGAGGTCATCCAGTCGAGTTCCATTTAGTTGGGGATGTGACGGTTCATTGCAAGTTAAGCAGGATGGGGGAACCGACAATTGCATTGAGCAAGAAAAGAAGAGGATGAATTGAAAATATTCTTCAAGCTGCAAGAGGTATCTAACATAAGTTGTAGTTCACAATGCATGATAGTTAAACACATTCTGATAGTGGTTTCAGACATGTTACCAACAGCAACTACTAATCTTGACATTAGTTCAGTTTTTTTAGAAAGTAATCTTTATTGATTATTATGGCCAAATAAGTGCGCGTATACAAGAACGAAACAAAAATGTCGAAAACCTACAAAAAGATGTGATAGCTATGACATTCTACCTTATATACATAAAGGGATTTCATGAGGGCAGGTCACCTAAGTGAAAATATGCAACTCCATAATTGTAAAAAATTCATCTCTACCCCCTCAAAAACTCTTCTATTTCTTGCTCTCCAAATAACCCGCATAAGTGCTAGCGGAGCAACATTCCAGGCCTGTGTCTTTCTCCTACGTACCACAATTCCAACTGAATGTTCTCCTTTCACAGTGCCTGGCATCTCCTGATAAATTCCAAACCAACTCAGCATTTCCACCATAACCAAATAGTGGAGGAGTGAATGTTGGAATGGTGGAAAATGGGCAAAGGCATGAAGAGATTTTACCATGGACAGAAGATGTGTGTCTAGAACAAACAAGACACTGGTTGAGAAGAGAGATTCAGAATGAAAGGTAGATTCATTGTAACAGAAGGAAAAACTTAAAGAAGAATTTATATGATACCCTTGGATATCCTGCATTAAATCAAAGAATATTTACTTATTATTAGCATAGAAATTCATTCTGCCATACTGTGAAACTCTTATATAAAGAGCACTTAAGTAAATTGTTAGTTAATCATGTCAATGGGCCCTTTATTTAATATACACACGCTATCCGAGCCAAATCCATCCCTATTCTAAGTTTACCCGATGGCAAACCCCTACGACAGATTGTTCACGCTCAAAATGTCCAATCCTAGATGTGGCAAGGAAAGGCATATCCCATATTAGTTGAAGAAATAGTCCATCATATCCTTATATGGTTTTGGACACTCGTCAACTCATTAGCTAATTTTTGGGGTTGAATTAGACTGAAGATACATTTTCTTTACAAGAAAATGAAACTCATTGGTCGTTGTCACCTTGTAAGGGCTTGGTGAATCCTCACCTCATGAACTAAATTTTGAGGTTGAGTTAAGCCCGAGGTCCATTTTCTTTACATGATATCAAAGCCTCTATGATCATGGTAGAATTTAAAGAGCTTCTGCTACCATTGTTCTAAACCAATATTTTCTTATTTTCTTCGTAACAGTGTCCTGTGCGCTACTCTGTCTACCATCATTCGAACACCATTCAACTCTCCGATGATCATTTGGTGCCACTATCTCTCCAGCGACCAGTGTGCTCCTTTGTATCCGACCAGTACTCTCCTCTAAACCTTGATATTCTTGTCCTTGAACTATCAGATCAGGTTAAGCTAACAATGTATTGAAGATTTGCAACATCATATCCCTTTTCGATGATTAAGAATAGATTCATCATCGTGTGTAGTGCAAGAAGCACTTTCTATCGCTATGCAGTTACCAGCGATTTTTTGGAGGAAAATATTCCAACAACATTTATTGCAGTGATTCTCATCATCTCAACAAGCGTAAGTGTCAACTTTTCATGTTCCCAAAAATAAGCACACGTTAGTTTTCCCACCTTAAGTTTGAGAGGGCCTCCTAATGTATCTAGATCTTTTACTTGATGACGATGTGAATACATCGTTCAAGCGTATATACGCCGTCGTGAATACAGCTGTCATATTACGTAGGATATCATAAGATCCAGATAATAATAACATGACAATAGGCGTTGATGATAGAGCTGAATAATCTGTTTTAGCCCTTTCGAAAAAGCCACATGGAAAGAAGTCAAGAACATATAAGACGGTTATGCTGAAGTAGAATGCAAAGTGGACAAGTCTATTCACGACAATCTTATGACATGTCAAGCCACATCATCAGTATCTTAAGACAATCTTTTGATGACATAGCAGTCACGTCAGAATTACGTGGAAGTCATGTTATGTAGGAATCAAACACGGTTACAAAAATCGTCGTTATATATTTTAAAATTTATTTTTTCACACATGTGGCATAAGGCCAATCATAAAAGAAGAAAACCACCCCTCGGACATGCTAAAATGGATTGATAAGGATAAACGGAATAATAGAGAGGGAATACATTACCTCAACATAGTAGCTGAATGAGAGCTTGCTTATGAGGAGCATGATCCAGAAGAGAGTGTACCTGAGCAAAAAAAATGAGGGAATGAATTGTTAGATCAGTTCACTATGTCAACCATAATTATGAGTATTCACTATAATCTATTATCTAACCTTGCCCCACATTCATGAACAGCATACCAAAAACAAATATGAGAGGAGCAGAAGAATAGAAAAGCTATCAAACAAGACTTGTTTATTTGTGTAAAGATAGAAGACAAATGAGTTCTTACTTTAACAAGGAGAACATGTCTTCGTGCATGCCTCTTCCAACATAAAGCTTAGGCTGGATACAGTATATCTATTAGACAAATGTGACAGCACGGTCCATGTAAGTATCAAAGCATAAATATGCTGACCTGAGCCCACCACATAAAGAGGCTGATGATTCGCCAGTTCGAGCGCTCCATGGATTTCCGCAAGAAAGGGAAAAAAAATATAAAGGCAGCCAATATTTCTGGTATCAAATAAATAGCAACACAGTAGTAATACAGTGACTCATTTTCAATATAGCTTCCCAAATTACTGAAGAATCTCAGAACTCCCCCTGGATCCTGAACAGATTTTGCATAAGCAACAGGCATGACGACAACCCAGAATGCTGCAAATGCAAATTTCAGAAGGTAGCGAAGAATCTGGGTGAATTTTAAGCTCCTCCAAGCTCTCAGACTGAGGACTATGTCCAAAGTAGCTGCAGAAAGAACATATATATGGACCAACGCTCAGCTAAAGCCAGTCACAATATGAAAAATGGTAAAATCTAGGCACACTCCTTACACTTCTAATAAAAGAGTTTCTAGAAGATTGAAAAATGATACTTTCAATAGAGAAAGGAAATCAAATAAGGTACTGCAACTACCTCTCAACGCGTTAAGAATAGCAGCAGTTATGAAAATACTCAAGACGCTTTTGAACACATCCGCATCAAAAATCACAGACAAAGATCCTGACTGATTCCATGCAATGATAACCATTGCCTGAAGAGGGAAGGAGGGAGATGAGATCAATACAAATATTTCATAAAGATGACATGAAAATCAAGGGAAACTTCAGTATTTTTGCAAGATATCTTCTTGTATTGTATAAACCCAAGCACCCAACTCAAAATAATGGCAATGGTTGGGTTGCGCTTGATCATTTATTAACCACCTTGATAATCTTCTGTAAAATATTCTCATTATTATCAATAACCGAGCAAGAACTCATGACACTCCAAGTGATCAGCTAACTGTCAATTGGAGAACTCACTGTGGACATGTGAAGTAAATATATGGCATACATGTGCCAAGTTATAGAACCTGAACAGTCCAGTGTCCATCGAATTCAATGCCAGGAAAGAAAAATGAACCCCTTTGTTGAGTATACAAATGAATAATAAAAGTGTGCTCTCTCTATCAACTTAAGCTTTTAGATGAGATGGTTACACACTTCAACATGGTACCAAAGTAGGCAATGGTCCTGAAATGAAATCTCACCCTCTGAGATCAAACCTCACCGCCATCCATATCAAAAAGACTTCCCACGTGCTTTAAGCTTTAGATGAGATGGTTACACACTTCAACATCTTGAATTCAGCAAAATCTAAACCAATGAACTTCAACTCTAATCATATAAAATATATCGAACAAATTTATCGAAAGCTCTAACATTCTCCAATGTCAGTTTTGCTAAGCATAGATGGTCTTAAAGGAGGAGGCCACATATGATATCCTAAGAGTCTAATAAAGCGGAAAGAATTCAGATGATTCATCCAGCCAATTCCCAGAAGTTCAAAAATGAAGGCTAAGTTGATTGATGCCTCTTTCATTAAAGCCAGTGCTTTAGTCGTCCTTTGTGCTTAAAGCCTCAACAGACCTTAGCTATTGAACAACTCTTCTACTTAATCAACAATGAGACTTTTTCAACTCTTAACATTTCAACTAGGGAGTAAATAAAGGAAGGCATTGCATTTGGAAAGAGGGAGAACTGCCCCCTCTCCCCACGACAAGGGCAACCAACCATCTTGATCTTGCACCGAATCCTTTTCTCCATTTTGTTCATATTTTTATTACAACTTTCACAAGAAACTTCGATGAAAGCAGTACACCAGGGTTTCAAAATATTCTACCAGGGCAGCATTTCAGAATGCAAAAATTACCTTCTTCGTTTACGACAAGGTAATTTTTATTCCAATATTTCTCACAGCCTCATTTTCCTTCTACTGGGATTTGAACCTGAGACGTTATGGTTCTCCTCCCACTTCTTGACCACTCCACACACCATTGGATGCGAGAAACCCATTGTGAGACATAATTTTTATTCAAAAAAAAAAACCTCGGTAGTGAAGAAATAAATAAGTTCAGACGGAATTCCTCTGAGAGAGCAATGCTCCTCAGATAACTATACATTTCAGTGGCATCTAAATGGAGATTAAATAAGTTTGGTTTTCTAAGTATACCTGAAGAATAATGGATCATATCAAAAGAAATATTGCCAAAATTCTGATGCGTCAGATCCTTAACATTTTACTGGGGATTGGTTTGCATTCAGACCTGCTGATTAGTTCAATTCCAAATAGTGTTTTTACTAACTTATAATGGTTGTGAGTGTGGCCTTACTGTCTCCGCTACCTCCTTCAATATTTCTAACTTTTCATTCCTTGTAAATATGTTCCCACAAATAATCTATACTTAATAGAGACAAGGAAAATAAAACATAGCAGTTTACATGAGTCTGGAGATACCTGAAGTGCCAATATAAAAAATATCCACATCCGATCAAAACTCCTATAAAGGTGCCAAAAAGTTCGATTTTCAACAAAATTTGCCTTAGGCTTCCTCCTTCCAGTAGCAACATTATTATGTCCCTGAAAATCAAGCTAAGTTAGTCCATTTATAGGAACCATGAGGGAATACTGTCTAAATTAAAGCAAATGAGAGGACAAAGTTAAGCCAAATTCTACAAGTTTGACAATCCCTGGAATTATGAATTTGATGCCCCAGAATCTTTTTGATTGCTCTTAGAGAACTACTATCTTTAGCTCTGGAACTGAACATTTCCTCAGTTAACTTGCCAAGGAACGCCAGAATCTTCGGTTCAGAAGTCAAGATACAGACTTTCAGAGAAGAGCAATAATGTGCCTTCTTTTATTCCAGAGTCGAGGATAATGCTCCATCTTTATTTTTCTTTCTAGTTTTAATTTTTTGACATGTTGGTACAGTAGAAAACTTCCATACTCTTTATCAGCAGCTCTAAAAGAGAAGTGAATAACTTAACAGCTGAACCCCCCCACCCACCCACCCACCCAACACACACATATACATGTAGTGTAAAGTCTAAACTGATCAGCAAAAAGTTTGTGCTGGCTGCAATATTTACAATCTACAAGCTACATTCCTTGAAAATCTAAAATTCTTCCAAAAAATTGTAACATAGATTCTGCATCATCTGCACAACTCTCTTTACACCCAAAATCGAAATTTAAAATACAATTCATCTTAAATTTTTGTAGGAACTACTATTATCTTCAAACGTCTGTCATTACCTTATATTTATTAATCACCTTCAAAGAGAAACAACATTCTCTACCTTTCTTACACCTGCGATGTGACTTGGAAGTAACTTACTCAAGCTAAGGACTCTTAGTGCTCAAAATTACGGAGGCAAAGAACTCAAAAAGCATGTGCAGTATACAACAGTTCACATGCTAAAGGTCTCATTACTATTTTATTCGTAACGCTATTCAAAAGTGATGCAAAGAAACCTACTCAACTTGCTTAAACAAACTGTTTATTTGAAGAACACCCTATCTAACACAATGTTTGTGTCCTAACATCCCATCTGAACGGGTTGAATTCTAATTCAAGCCTCAGGATGCGACATCATGTTAAAGAATCAAATCACCCAACAAAAGACCAATTGGCAGTAAGTGAAGCAAACAGAGATAGTTGTTCCGTTTTTACATATATAAGTACAACAGAATACGACATCCTTGAAGTACGATTTATTTTCCTGCTGAATAAAGCAGCAAGAGTTGGTCCAAAGACCACATGTTATTATGGGACCTTGCTAACCAATCACAAATCTTATTTAAGCAAGCAAATTTAATACAGTGGAAAAATGTAGTAAATAAAATTGATGACATGGAAGTTTAAAGGTCGCCATAGCTACTGAATACGTCTCTTATGCTACCTTTACAGACATGGTAATATATCTGATAAAAGACACATACCACATTTGCTGTATTTCTTTTATCTGAGTGCACAAAGAAATCAGATTTTTTGTCCATTGGCCAACCCAGCTTAAAACATTTATCGGACCTGCAAAGGAAGAGTAATAAGTCTCTTCTTCCTTAGACTGTAAAAACAAAAAATTGTACAATGCTACACAATTGATTACCAAAAGTATTCATTCAGATCATCATAATTTCTCCATGATGAATGGCTTGCTGTCCCATTCTGATTTCTGCTAGATTCCTTTTTCAGCGAAGATAATTCAGATAAAGTGATAAACAACAATACTATGGAAGAAGCAGCACAAATCTGGGAGTTACCTTCTGAATGACTTGATAAATAGGGGTCACAACATCCCGCAGGAAAGACTCCTCACCATGGGACACTGGTTGATATGCACCTCCACTGACTGGAAGTACATTGCCAAATAGTATTCCATGCATCTCATGTGCCATCTGATTTTTGAAGTATAAAAGGCACGCAAACGCATGAAGGGTAACTGTTGATATAAATAATGTTGCTATTTCTGGAAGAAAAAAAAACTGGAGAATAATCTCCACAATCCATCCAAAATACTGAAAAAATTATTGCATTACATGTGTGCAATATGTATAACATGACTAGACAGTTCGTTATGGAGAAGAAGATCGCATCAATCAAGCATCACAAAACTAATCAGATTTTGTGAAGAGGTCACATGGTAAAATTACACATGTTATTGCACTGTTCCTCAACGCCCACTTCACCCTTCCAGAAAAAAAAACCCAAGTGTCCCTTAAGACTTTTATCTTGGCATGAAATCATGTCAGTTCCTTCAGTGTGTGAGATAGTGCACATGCACCAGTCCACAAGAGACAACAGAAGCAGTGAATAGTGATTGATGTAAACTGACCAGCAGATTCTAGACAAATCCAAGACTTCTACTGAATATATAGAAAAGCAAACTTACATTGTGGAAGATATAGCAAAGGCATTCTGGCATGAAACGTATATTTGAAGCTTCCCCCCATATAAGAAGATAAAGTCCAATGTAAAGAAGCTCCAACTGTTGCTTGTCACAGCCCGGCGGAAACCTGCAACACAAGACGTAACGCCAAGCAAGAGAAAATCACTTCCTGTCCCTTTTTTATAAGCCAAGCATTTGGCCAAAAGTTCCAAATACAACTTGAAGTTGTATTTGGAATTTGGAAAGCACCCAAAACCTTGTTAACTTTTTTCACTTTTACTATATTTTTCTTTTTCAAATTATACCCTAAATTTTTTATTTCTCATTTAGATTATATTTCATATTTTTTTAGGAAAATTTACACGCAAACAACCAAATATTATTTGCAAAAAGTATAACCAAAAACAACTCCAACTTCAAAATTTTCAAATAAAGTGAAAAATATTTACAATAGTATGCAATAGCTCATATATGATATATGAGATCTAATCTCTGACATTATGTGACTATATACTTGAGATATTACCATTTTACAAATTTGATTGTATATTTCATGTAAATTATCATGTTGGGTGATTTTTCTAGTTTTTAGAAATTGGGGGTGTAAATCATATTTAGAAAAAGTACATTCAAATGCTAAAATATTCTTTGCAAAAAGTATGGCCAAACACATCTTCAATTTCAAAAATTCCAAATAAAGTGAAATTTTTTTGGTATTCATGGCCAAACACCCTAAAATATTGGATTAAATTACTTCCTATGTAATTTCTAAGTATGTAATTTTAACATCAAAACGAATAATGAACTGAGGTTCATACTTACACCAACAATGAGCAAGTTCAAGTTCAAAATTAGTTCACTGAACTGCTTCATTCTCTTTGGGATGGAAGGAGTAAGATATTTTTCATTTAATAATTTAAACATATTTGACGTATTCTAAAAAGTTATTCTTGTAATTTCATGATCCCTACTTGGCTCACCTGAGGTTTGTTGGACAGTGCAAATATTTGTACCATGATTCATAGTTTTTGAATATTTTATCCTTCAGCTGCTTAACTGTATAGCTGTCCAACTGCAAAAAATGTTCTCTTGTACTCAATTTTCAAGAGAAAAATGACAAAAGGGTTGTTTGCTAAGCAGACAAAATAAAGAGAGATTTATATGCATATTTGATCAAACTAGTGTAATTATCAAATGAGCAGATACAGTTACCTCATTATAATTTGCATCATCATCCACACTCTTGTTTCTTATATCCATATTTGCAAGTAGCAATATTAAGTGCTCCCTCTGATTTGCCACATTTGCTTTCTTGATTCCAATAAATCAGCAGTAAGATGAAGTTAGGAATCTCAACTATCAGCATGTTGAAGGATATGTACTAGAAGCTAATCGGAAAAAAAAAATGCTAAATGCCACATCTTTGTTTTAAGGCATCAGAAATAGTACCAGAATGCAATTGACAGAACCAAGGCAAACTCACGGAGATAGCTTCCCAGAGGGTGGTACATGCATTCATGAATACCAAGGTCTGCCGTAACATGTCTCACAGCACTCCAAGTGTGATGCAACAGAAATTAAAAGACAATCACAGACTAGCAGGTGGTTTTCTTTCAACAAGGGAGACTTGCAAAGTGTAGGATTTCATCAAGGAAGTGTTTAAAGTGCCTTAGAAGTTCATAGGGACTCATGAATTTAGGTAAGCGTGTAGGTTTCACATGAATTTGGTGAACACTTCAGTAAACAAATAACTAAATGAGATCAGATATGCTTTACATGTTAGAGAAAAAAAAAAATCTCATTCATAAGTTCTGCTCATTTTAAACTGGATGGCACACGTGCTTCATACAATTTGTTGATGACAAAAGAAAATAACTTTAAAAGCAGAAATAAATATGCTGGAGTGTTCTTCAACAAAGATTTGTCATGGACCTTGAACGCATTATTATCATCATACAGCCAAGGGAAGATCCAGGAAGCTATGCATATTTAATAAATATACTTCCGCAGAATTATGCAGGAAATGGGTTCCAAACAGGTGGTACTCATAAGTCATAATAAGAAGCCGGGAAGTGGTAGGTTTCAGAAAGGTAGCAGTTAAAATGCAAACATGGTTCAACAAAACAGACTTCAGATACATGATTTTTTAAAGTGGAATGAGTTCAAACAGAAGGGAGTGATCTTTCAGGGCCAGCCCAATCTCATATTCTAGGAAATTCAGTTAGTACTCCTTCCACTCAACTTTGCCCTTTAACTCCCAAAATGGTGACACCAAAATCTCATTAACCTGACCCTGCTGTCTAAGGCAATAAACTTTCACAAGGAAAATTTACACTAGCGAAGAGCGAAATGAACATTAAATATTCAACCAGTGTCACTTTTTGTACAACACATTCTACCCTTCCAGAACTTGAAATTTCGTTGGTGTGAATGAAAAATTGTGTGTACAAAACACTGCAACAGGTTATGGCCACTTAAGCATGTTGCCTTACATACGACAATAAGTTCTGGAGCACGTGCGTGGAGAGTCGTGATCAGTATATTTTACCTGGAAGCCAAAGGCTGAAGCAAGCCATTCGAGTATATCATTGACTGACTTATCCTTGTCATCAGGCATTCTGAGAACGGGAAGATTATCCATATTTCTTATAGCTCGAAGAGAAGCCTTGATCTGATCAAGAAAGAGAAATACATCAATCTTTTCCGTGATGAAAATGAGATACACAAGTCCTATATAATCATGCAAAAGGAGCATGCCAGCAAATGAAACTGAGATTAAAGCGTTTCGTATAACCTCAGGTAGTTCCATTATTGCTGGTTTGACTCCAGCAGCGTAAATAGGAAGAATGTTGTAGTGCTCATAATAGTCTCTTTTCTCTTCGACATCTTTGGCATATCTTTTTGTCTGTGAAAACGAAGATACTAGAGCTTAAAGTTCCCAAAGAGGAATAAGTACTGGAAAATTCCAAGGACTACGTAAGAACACAAATAAAACCTCATCTTCCACTTTTGAAGTGGGTACCACTGTCCTCAGCACATCATATAGTACACTTGCAATTTGATAGATCTTAGCCATCTCCTCTCTAATAATGCAAAATTAACCAGTAATTAAATGAACAAAGGTAGGCCAATGACAAAAGAAATACAAGAAAGCCATGAAATTCAGGTTGAAATCTTACGGTTTCTTTGTTTGATGGCCATCTCTGATATTTTCCTCATAGAAGTTCTGGTAAAATTTCTGAATTTCTCTAGGATCACTTCTTGCAAGTTGAGGTTGAGTTTCTTCTTCTTCCTACAATCAACAAAAATGGTACAAAGTTTACGTCATGCTAATCATTGGAGATTGCAAAGCTTAACACTAAAAACGTAAAATAATTAAAACATGAAAATGAACTACCTATTAACAGAAACAACAAAGATGGGTAATGTCAAACAAACATATCAAATGGAAGTTAGTTGTCACAATGACAGAGTCTTGACATCTAAACAAGAAACAGGTAGAAACGTGTTTCAACCCCGATGATGAAGTAGCATGTCCAAAAGAGAGTGAACACCACTAAAAGGAAAGAAATTATTTTTGGTACACATTGAGGCCATATCCCAACCTACTGGGAAATTAGTTGAATGGTGCAGATACTGGCTAAAATGTGAAATAATTCCATGAGTATGTTTTAGAGGGAGCCTATAATAAAACCCAGAGATGTAGTCCTCTACAAAGAATCTGCTTAAGTCACTCCTCCATGTCAACTTGTGGAAAGTCCTCCCATCTATGGCTATACCAAACAGCATGCACCAGAGTACACTTAAGAAGGAACTTTTATAAGAAATATAAAACCACAAAGCTTTGCATATGATGTTCCTACCCTTTCAAGTCTATGTAACAGGTATGTCTTGAATTGACGAACGCCGCGTCCACTTGATGTTGGATCCATCCTATGAGCTTTTTCGAAAGCATGGAAACGACCTAATTTAAAAATATAAAAACAGGAAAAGAAACAAGAGGAAGATAAATAGAATATCAATGAAGACAACTAGTGGCACCAAGTCAAGACAAGAAAGCATAAAAGACAATTGATTTTTTCTTAACATAATACTTAATTAAGGTCTATTTGTGCTATATGACTAATCATGACACTGCATCTTTTTTAAATAAAACCAAGAGACCACCAGTATTAATGATACATATTTCACACATCTTATCCCAGTCAAACGAAACCTAAGAAAGCATTCACGCCCTCAGAAAAAGTTCCCAACATAAACGGTAAATAATCGGTTGAGCACAGGAGTCATGGACAGTACACAAATTTAGTTTAGAGTCTCTAAAGTAATATATAGAGATCATCTTATGATACTTAAAGTATAGCAATTCGAGGTGATTTTCATACAGACTACAATAAAAATGTGTTAGAGATTTGATCAAGGCCACAATGCCAAATTGTTTCAATGTTTTCTCCTCCCTCATAAGCCCCAACTTTTGTGTTCCTCATAAAGAATTCTAACTTGGAAAAACATTATTATACCTCTCTATAAATACAGTTTCAGAAAAAGAGTTCTATAAAAGACAAGAGGCATGTGTGTCTCATCTGGATGAAAGGTTATTGACTTGTTGGTAACAATGTCCTCATTGTTCAGGAACTTTATGATTAAATGCACCACTAATTTGAGCTGCCAAACATAGGAGCATAAAAAGTCTTCTTTTTCTCCGGACGAGTAATTCATAAGAGACATTATTGTTTACATGTGGGCTTCATTTGAAAAAAACACATAAGAACTCTTCCCAGATAGCCGATGCTCAATCTAGTCGTTACTGGTCCTAATCATTTAAAGTAGATGGAATACAAGCTAGGTATTCTTTAATGATATTTACCACTAAATTCCCTTCTTCTTTTTTGATAAGGTAAATATTATATTATTTACCACTAATTCAAACATCACATCAAGTTTTCTTCTGCTCCTTCCAAGGCGTAAAAGTTAGTTCTGCCTTCGGCAGAATTATGCATGTTAGTTAAACTACGTGATCGTAGCTTTGATATGACTGCAATTCAACAAAATAAAATCCTAACGAATAGAACCAAGCCCGTTCATCCCATAGGTCAAAACACTGACATACATCTTCAGAATTCCACATCATGTAATGTTGCTTAAAATACTCGCTATACCTACTACTTGTGTTTATTATACTTAAATAGAGAAAATAACTACATCCGAGTTCTTCATTATCATTGTGCCTCAAATCACCAATTACTCATCCAACAAATATTATGAGGTCCATATACATCGGTTCATTTCAGATATAACCTAAATGACTTCCCATGTTCATTTAACTTGACCAACAGAAATATTCAAAATATCCTCTTATTGATCATATAACCACAAAACCAAGAATAAATTAAACACTAGTATCACTTCCTATCTGCCTACATCTTAGTGGTGTGGGTAGAGTTACTACTACTTATGCTGGTGGGAGGTAGCAAGGCATCACTGGACTAGTCAACATTCGATCAAGCTGGGAAGGCACAATCATACAACCAAAAATGAAATCTTTATCCAAATCTCAAAAAAATTTAAAAGAAAAAAACTAAGGACTTGAAATTAAATATAGAGTAAGAAAATATCATTTTAGCTTATACCTAACAACGACGACAAATCTAGTGTAATCGCATAAATGGAGAGTGTAAGCATAGTTCATCATAGCATAAACTTTTTAAAAAAAAAAACTTGTAGCTATTCTTACATAGATAAGCAACTCTAGGATTCTGCTTCTCGACTTCATTAGCAACACGAAGAATAGGAGCAATAGACGCCAAAGACGACGGCACAAGTTCACTGTCTAATGAATTTTGATCTTCTCCGGCAGCAGGGTCTACCATAGTTGGTGCTTTAGAAACCCTCCTAGAGGCAGTTCTAGGTGGGCCCACACCCCCTTCAGCCTTCGTCCCACTGGTACTCGCCATAATTTACAACAAAACCAAACTAGGGTTTTTCTCCCCAAATCCTCTGGTTGTTTGAAATACATACTACTTTTATATATTAGTAAGTATTACTTAATGTGTTTGTCTTGTGGAGATACTTTGGATGGAACTTTAGCTTTTGATTACTCTATGAACAAGAAAAGAATGTGATGTGACAGACTAGTAACAATGATTTTTTGAGCTTCCTTCTCCTTTTTTGCTTTGGAAATTTTGTTTGTTTGTGGGATTTTGGGTTTGCTTTATTTTAGCTTTAATGGAGATATTGTAAAGAAATTGGCTACTTTTTTGAATGAAATGAAGAAGAAGAGAGAGAGAGAAGGCGCACTTTGCTTTGCTTTGGGTTTTTAATACAGAGGACGAAAAAGTGAAAACAGAGAGGACCCCATTGATGAAGAAAGTTGATTGGTGTTTGTACGTTAAATCATTCCCGCGCTCTATTAAAAAACAGTTACAAATGATTAACGAATAAAAAAAACTAAGAAAAACGAGAGATCGCAGTGGAATGATTAGTTAGAGGTTTTGAATTTGAGTTTTTGATTATATAGATAAAATTATTGGATTTTTGCTCTCATTTGTATCTATGTGCATCAAGAATTAAAATAAAAGGCTCGAATTATTATTTTGGACTTTTTTAAAAAATTAATATTTATTGATCTATTTTGTATTGCATTATAGTTTTATGATTTATGCTATTGCTTTTCCTGTTTGATCTTTTTGAATTTGTGGTTGATTCAATACATTTTTTATAAACTCATAGGTATCATGTTGGATTTGAATCAAATTTCGAATCAGTTTAATAGCAAATTTTGATATATGACGTCTCAACTAAGATAACAAGTCTTACATCCATAAAATACAAAAAAAAATGTTGGGTATATAAGTAAGCACGTTTTACCAACTAGTGACGTATTTTAAAATTGTGTGAGCCTAGGCCAAAAATCGACAATATCACTAGTCGATTGGCCTGTTACATATAGTATCATTCGGTGGGGCAAACTTCAGCATCTAGCTTAACATAAGAAGTTTCAAATGGACAATAAAACACACGATCGGGCAAACCTCCACATCTAGCTTAAGATAAGAAGTTTCACATCAACAGAACACATAAGAGATGTTAGGTATGTAACTCATATAAGTAAGTAAGGCATATCAGCTAGTGACGTATTTTAAGCCCATAAGAAACAATATCACTAGCGGATTGAACCGTTTACGTACCATTGCTAGCAAATATTGTTTATTTTGTTGTTTTTGAATCTTTCTGGAGTATATCATTTCGGTCCTTACTAGCTTGTTGTTTGCTTGTACAAAGAGAATGTTCAAGCAAGCTACTAAACTAATCGCATTTGCATTATCATTATTATTTTTCACAAATAAATCTTATGTGAATTAAAATTAGTATTATAAGATTAAAAAAATAATTTGATATAATTTTAATTTAAAAATTATAAATTTTAAAAGTTTTCTTCTTCTTTTTTTTAACCTCTATATTAAATCAACTTAAATTTTCTTTTTAAAATGGAGGAATTATTTATTTTAGGCAACCTGTGACTTCTATTTTAAATCAACTTAAATTTTCTTTTTAAAACGGAAGGATTATTTATTTTAGGCAACGTGTGATTTTATCTTTAGAACCAAACTTTTTTTGGGAAAATGTATTGAGTGGAAATTGGGAAGCTTAATTGGGAAGGAAGGTAGTAAAGGTTTATGTTGTTATCATGCTACATTAGCTTAATAGTAGGTCCATATCTTGACATTTATATAACACAAATATGATTATTTTGTGCCCTTACTTATGTTTTGATCACGATAGAAAAAGTCTAAAAAAATTAAATTCGCTTATATTAAAATTTGAAACTGGTAAATTTAAGTATAATAGAAAGTTATTATGAATAGGTTTTGAAGTTAAAAATTATGTGTAAAGGCTTGCCACAAGTCCTTTCGAATAAACTATTCACAAATTTTAATAGAATATTAACTTGTCTAAAAAAAATTATTCATATATTTTATATTTTAAAGTGGATCTATGTTGGTCAAAATCAATTCCAAGTGACTTCAAACTTAGTATCAAATTTTCTAATATTAATCTCACAAGTTCACAGTATATTGACAATACCCACTTTTTATTTTTATTTTTTATAACAATACCTACTTTATTTTCTTCATTAAGGCTTTCTTTTTTCGAAATCCAATAATAATTAAAGGTGTTTTTCTATTTTCAAGTTTTAGTGGAGAAGGAAGAAGAATGAGAAGGAATTTACCTACTCATTGTCACTATAAAAAGGCCTGTATAGCCACGTGATTTAAAATTATAACATGAAATTATATTAATAAAAAGCTAAAGTTTATTAATTAATTAAAAAATTTATGTCAGTAATTTTTTTCTCATAAATATGATAATTCATAAGCTGTGAAAGGTTGAAATATATCATAATTTGGCCAATTAATTCTTATACAATTCCATTAAATGAGTAAATTATAAATAGATATCAAATTATCTTAACACGTCATATTTGTAAATCACATATCTCTAAATTTCTTTGTGATTAAAAATTTTCAAATACGTATAATTTCGTATAAATCATCTGTCAACGACAGTAATGATATTATTTAAATAATTCTTTATTATTTCAACAAAATTTAATTATAAAGTCATTTAAATGGTTGCATCCTTTTTAAGTGTAGTCTCAATAGTTAAATTGACTGTTAAATTATAAAATAATTTTGAGCGACTTTCTACTCGAACTAGCTTAGTGGAATGATTTTTATCATTATAAAGAAAAAGTAAAAAAAAAATGAGAAAAAGGAGTACGTACGTACTAAATACTAATTACTAGTAGCGTCTATAGATTTTTTTGTACTGTAAAATATGAACATACAAATAATATGTACCTAAAACAATAATTCAAAACTATTTCCTCGCAATATATATATAACTTACAAGTAAAAATAATAATTTATTTTTAATTTTAAAAAAAAGAAACGAGTGAAAAATAAATAAAGAGAGTAATATATATATATATATATAGATATGTATATATATATATATATATATATATATATATATATATATATATATATATATATATATATATATTAATTTAATTTAGCTGGACCTTTCTGCTTTGAATTTAAGACAAATTCAATGAACTTTTAAAAGCTCAAAATTGTATGAAGCTCAATAAAATTGAAAAATTTGAATCCGTGCTTTGCAAAATTAATGAAAAAGTTGGTGAAATCCATGTGACGTGACTACTATTTACTGTTTGTCATGAGTTTCAATTTATTACGTACTGCTGCGTAATTTTACGGTGTTAAAAAAAAACATGTATTTTAGGTCTCCAAATTTAAGAAGCTTTATTTTTTTATAATAATAGGTAATAAGTTATTATTTTTTAACAAATATTGAATATTATTTATAGAAAAAGTAAACATTTTCATGATAAATGAAAGAATTATTAGAAGAAATTTGACATATTTTAAGTACTTTATCTAATGAAAAATAATTTAAAATAAGAATGGTTACATTATAAGATGAAAACTAGAAGAAATAAATTTATATAAAAGTTATTAAAAATTTAAATTTAAGGCTCCATTTGATTTTTGCTTTAGGACAGTAATACATTTGAGCCGCTCCTGATTAGGTGAAATATATCTGAATTTTATGCTATATCATTCTATTAGTTTTATTTTACTTGATTTTATTACTAAATAATAATAATTTTAAAAATTGTATAATATTTTTTTAATTTTAAAATACACTGATCTTTTAACACATTCAAGTATGATCAGTTGTTAATTTAAATTAATTGACAACTTAACTCAATTTAATCGTGAACTTCAATCTACTTTATATATATCACTAAATCACTAGGTTGACTCAATAATTTTTATATATTTAGTTGGATCAGGCCGAATTCGAGTCAAGGCAAATCACAGGCCTCATGTTGGATTCGAGTCTTAGATCAGGATCAGCGCTAGAGTCTCAATATCATGGTTTAGGTTGAATATTAGGTTACTTCTATGTAAGGGGCGAGTCTCGCGTCAAAATCAAAGTTCAAGTCCTATTAGTTAGGGGCGATTTTGTGTTGAGTGTCGGGTTAGAAACAAGTCTCAACTCCCGACTGTAGATTGAGGTCGAGCCTTGTGTTATGAGCAAGAATTAGGTCCTGAAATATGAGGTTGGATTGAATCTCAATAATCAATTCTCTGTATTTGTATTTATTATTATTTAATCGAAAGGAATATTATTATCATTATTTACCCACAGAAGTTAGACATTTTTATAGTAATATAAAGCGAAAGTTCTGTATTTTTTATGTTAAACAAAATAGTTATATATGTGACTTTAATAACAAGAAAGTAAATAATTATATGCTTTTTTTTAATAAAAGAATGATAGTAGGTTATGTATGGTTGTGGTTTTATAACATGTAATCCAATAAGAATATTCATGAATAACCAAAAACAAATAGCAAAACTCCAACCAACTCTTTTGTTCACAACGGATTTTTTTTTAAAAAAATATTTATTGAGTGGTGTTAAATTAAAATCTTATTAATGGAAAAGTGCTCAAACTTTATTTTAGTGTCGCATTTTGTCAACATATAACCGTTACACGCGTCCTATTTTTTCTATGGTTTTTATTTATAAAATAATAAAAATAATATATATGTTCTTTATTTATAATTCTAGCCGTACTGCTCTCCTAAAATTAAATATTTTATTTACTGTCTCAGAATTTGTTTGACTTTTCTAATCAATATTTAATACTATCAATAAAAAAATTCACAATCATTTATGAACAGTTTAATATCACAATAACAATGGTATCTCCTAACATAATGCAGATCTAAAAAAATAAATATACGTAAATCTATTAATAAGTAATTTTCTTTGTATATACCATATCAAAATTACTATATTTTTATTCATAATTTATAAATGCTTAGATTTCTTACTTCTTTATTGGTTTATTTTTTTATATTATGAATTTTGTGAGAATATTACTGGTAACTTGTTAGATTTAATTAGTTCTCATTATTCAAAAATTGAATCTCAATTTGCTGTTTTTTAATTAATTAAAAATAAAGAGTGTGTCATTAGAATTGCCTTTTCTTCTTATGCTTTTTATTATCCAAACAAATTGCAAATCACAGAGCCAGATGCAAACTGACACTGACTAACTGAGAAAGCCCATTACTTGTTAATTATTTTATTAATAAAATTTACTTGTTAATTTTTTTATTAATAAAAATTTAATTACCCCGCAAAACTAGAACACAAAGAATGAAGTACATTTAAATAAGCAATACACAATTTTATTCCTCTATTATAAGGATTTTTTTTAAAAAAAATATCCTCTCTTATATTATTTGTATAAAATACTTTGAACGTTATCTAAAGTGGTTACTAGTATTGACAGTGGCAGATTTAAGATTTTAATATTGTGGGTGGTGTTTAAGTTAAAAATAATAAAAAAAAGACATCCTAAAAGTGAGACTCAACGGGAGGAGGATTGTCCAATTCTTATAAAAAGTTCACCCATCTCATTAACCACTGATATTGGACTTTTCTCATTTTTCAACACTCCACCTGACCCCCAGTGCTTAGCATCTGGTGCGTGGACAATTTTGATTTCGGTGGCCCCAACATCGGGTGAGACAGGGCCTGCCTGATACCATGTGACATTATGTCTCAGACCTAACTCACGCCCAAAAGCTAGCTCAGGGGGAGAAAGATTATCCAAGCCTTGTAAAGAGTTCACCCATCTAATTAACCACCGATGTGAGACTTTTGTCATTCTTCAACACTTGCATAACTTAATAAGATACACTCTCAATAGTCAAATACATAATGTGCGTAAATCTCCACTTATTGAAACTTTCCGATAACGTTCATGGCTGGTCATAACATCTCACCGTGACGATGTTTGCTTCACATTTTAATTTGTCGTTATTATTCATTGCTCGTTGCACTTAGATTCAACTAGCCTCCATCACATCTACAGAAAATTCGACGTGAACGCTCCTCCAATTGGGCCTTTCAACCTCTTAATTGCCTCTGTCGTTGATGCAATCTTCGGATAGTAATAATTTGAAAACGAAAAGTTATAGATTAATTATATGAATTTATATTAATACATACTATGAATATAGATAACTTTTGGTCGATTTCGGTAGAAATTATTTTAGGAGTAAATATCTTGATGAAACGTCAATCCTAATTTTAAGTGACGTGAGTTCTTTAATTGTATCTTTAAAATATATAGTTTAAAATATTAAAAGTGGTAATATATGTAATTATTTGATAGTAGAAGTAAAATTAGTGTATATGATAATGATATATATCTAGTTAAGTAGTTTATCCTAATAATAATAATAACAATAATAAGCCACACGAAGGATATCTAATGCTATCGTGACACACATTTTTAAGTGTTAGCGGAAACGTGAAACTAAAGAACAAGGAAGAACAACAATATTTAACGTGGTTCGGATCAAAATGATCCTACGTCCACCAAAGAACAACTGCACCAATATTTATTTCACTATACAAAGAATATAAGTGAAATACTACAAGAAAGAGAACACAATGCCTTAGAAGGTGAGAAGGCAAGTGAAAGGATGATTTGAAAATGAATTAAGAGCTACCTATTTATAGGAATAAATTCATCCTATTGATGTCATCCATGACATCACTATGTGTCAAAATTGTCAAGGTTAAGATAGCAAACCATTTTATGGTTTGCCTAACTTTCACCTACCAAGATACAATCTTTGACTTGTATTTTGTACTAATTATCTTCCTACCAAATATTCATATTAATTCATCTTCCATTTAGTTTGATTCCACAAGAACCAAAACCAACTCTTTTAATCTCCACCTTGGTTTGTGTTCCAAGCATGCGTATAAACAACTCCGGCCAAAACTTCTAAGCTTACTGGGCAATCCCATTGTAAGAAACAAGAAGAATCAAACCTTTGTTGAACATACCAGCTCAACCTAGCAGTTGTTCTCTTAGAGTTGCATCAATTGATGCATACTCCCGCCAAGTCCTTGCAGTGTGCAAACTTGGCAAGCGGGACTATTTCGGTCAACATGTCTGCAGCGTTATCGTCTGTGATAACCTTCTCAACCTTGATAGCTCCCTTTTCTACGACATCTCGAATAAAATGAAATCTGACATTAATGTGTTTGGTGCGCTCATGAAATCTTTGATTTTTAATCAAATGAATAGCACTTTGACTATCACATTTTAGAATTGATTTAAGCTGAACTGAACTCAATTCTGTCACCAAACCTTTCAACCAGATAGCTTCTTTCACTGCCTCCGTTGCTGCCATATATTCTGCCTCTGTTGTAGACAAAGTGACAATCGACTGTAAAGTCGATTTCCAACTAACGGCACTGCCAACGAGAGTAAAGATGTATCCAGTTGTGGACCTCCTTCGATCAAGATCCCCTGCATAGTCAGAATCAACATAACCGAGAATTGAAATACCTTCACTTTTCCGAAAGGTTAGGCCAACATCAGGAGCTCCTTTGAGATATCTCAATATCCACTTGACAGCTTCCCAATGCCTTTTTCCTGGATTTGCCATGTACTTGCTTACTACACTTACAGATTGGGCAATATCTGGACGTGTGCATACCATAGCATACATAATGCTACCAACTGCACTCGCATAAGGAACCTTTGACATATGTTCCACCTCATCCATAGATTGAGGCATTTGTAACTCTGAAAGCTTGAAATGAGAAGCTAAAGGTGTACTTACAGGCTTGCTCATATCCATATTGAATCTTTCAAGAACTTTTCGGATGTACCTCTTTTGAGAAAGATGTACAACACCATTTTCTCTTGAAATTTCCATTCCAAGGATTTTCTTTGCAACTCCTAGATCCTTCATGTCAAATTCCTTGCTCAACAGTTTCTTCAAAATATTTATCTCTGTGATGTTGTTAGCAGCAATAAGCATATCATCAACATACAACAAAAGATAAATCATAGCGTTACCAGACATCTTCTTGTGATACACACAACTATCAAATGCACTCCTCGAAAATCCATGTGTAGTCATGAATGCATCAAACCTCTTGTACCACTGTCTAGGGGATTGCTTCAAACCATACAAAGACTTCTTCAGTTGGCATACATGGTCTTCTTTTCCTTCAGCTAGGAAACCTTCAGGCTGATCCATGTAGATTGTCTCTTCTAGATCACCATGTAAAAAGGCAGTTTTGACATCAAGCTGTTGAAGCTCTAAATCAAATTGTGCAACCAATGCTAGCAGCACGCGAATTGAGCTATGTTTCACGACTGGGGAAAAGATCTCATTGTAGTCAATTCCCTCCTTCTGACTGAAACCCTTTGCAACCAATCTCGCCTTGAACCTAGCAGCTTCCACTTCTGGAATACCTTCTTTCTTTCTGTAGACCCATTTGCATCCAACTGTCCTTATCCCCTTTGGCCTTTTAACTAAGACCCATGTCTCATTTCTGTGAAGAGACTCCATCTCTTCCATCATGGCCAACTGCCATTGTGCAGCATCTTTGCAAGAAGTTGCTTCAATATACGAAGAGGGCTCGAGATCCTTAATCTCTTCTTCTGCAGCTACGAACGCTTGTGCAATCAGATTTTCTTGCTCTATAAGACGTTCCGGTTTCCGTATCCGCCTTTTGTCCCTTCCCTTCGCAATTGTGTATGGTTCATTGGAAGCAAGTTCTTCTGCATCTTTTGACTCATCACTTTGAGTCTCTTGATCCCGTTTCTTGGTAAGCTCCACCGGTAGCTCCACCTGCTCGTTGTTCTCGTTTCTAGATAACTCCACAGAAACTTTACGAGGATCAAGTATAGAGGATTCATCAAAGGTAACATCTCTACTAACTACAAATTTGAGTAAAGACAAACACCATAGTTTGTACCCTTTTACTCCATCAACATACCCTACGAATATGGCCTTTTTAGCCCTTGGTTCAAGCTTACCTTCATTAACATGATAATAAGCTGGACACCCAAATATTCGCAAGTATGAATAGTTAGAGGGTTCACCTGACCAGACCTCATTCGGAGTCTTAAAGTCAATCGCTGATGCTGGAGACCGATTGACAATATGAGAAGCAGTATGAACTGCTTCAGCCCAAAATACTTTGGACATCTTAGCTTGTAAGAGCATACAACGAGCCTTCTCAAGAAGAGTTCTGTTCATTCTCTCGGCAACTCCATTCTGCTGTGGTGTGTGCCTGACCGTCTTATGCCTTGCGATCCCATGAACCTTGCAGAAATCATTGAACTCTTCACTGCAAAACTCCAAGCCATTGTCCGTGCGAAGATACTTGATTTTCCTCTCCATTTGATTTTCAACCAAAATCTTCCACTCTTTAAATGCTTCAAAAGCATCACCTTTTGTCTTCAGGAAACGCACCCAAACCTTTCGTGAAAAATCATCAATGAATGTGAGAAGATACCTCTTTCCTCCCTTTGATGGAAGCTTAGAGGGACCCCATAAATCTGAATGGATGTAGTCTAGCACCCCTCCCGTCTTGTGCTTGCCAGTGCTGAAGCTGACCTTTTTCTGCTTCCCTAAGATGCAGTGCTCACAAAGTTCAAGTGTGCTGATCTTCTCACCATTCAAAAGGTTGCGGTTGCTCAACATCTCCAATCCTCGTGCGCTCATATGGCCTAGTCTCATGTGCCATAATTTTGCCTTGTCATCATTAGATAACTGCACTGTAGATGCATTTACAGAGCCAATAATGGTGCTTCCCGCAAGTGTGTAGAGGCCATCCTCCAGCTTGGCCTTCAACATGACTAAAGACCCTTTAGTCACTTTCATAGTTCCTCCTTCACTCATGTACTTATAGACTTGTTTATCTAAAGTACCCAGGGAGATCAAATTCTTCTTTAGATCAGGAACATGACGGACTTCTGTAATAGTCCTCACGATTCCATCATGGCAGCGAACATGAACTGAACCAATGCCAACTATTTTACAAGTTGCATTATTGCCCATTAATACAGTTCCTCTGCTTGTTTCATAGCTGCTGAACCAATCTTTTCGGAATGTCATATGCAGAGTACAACCAGAGTCTAAGATCCATTTGTTGTCATAGACTCCATTATTGCATGATGTTGTTAGTACATAATCATCATCATTATCATGTACTTTCTCAACAATGGATGCACTCGCCTTTTCTTTGGACTTCGACATAGGGCAATCTCGTTCAAAGTGCCCCTTCTTGTGACAGCCCCAACACTCCGCATTCTTTTTGTTCACACGAGACTTTGATCTGTACTTCGATTTGCTCCTTCCCTTTTGGCTAGTACGACCTCTTACAAAGAGTCCACTAGCTTCGTCACTTTTGTCTCCTTCAAAATGCATCCGCACATCACAAGAGTTTAGTGCTTGCCGCACTTGCTCAAGTTTAATAGGTTGTTTGCTATACATCATTGAATTCTCAATATCACGATATTTTGAAGTCAATGAAAATAGTAAAGAACATGCAAGTGTCTCCTCGTCCTTTTTAATTCCAGCAGTTTGTAAGTCCATCACAAGTTTATTGAACGCATCTAGATGGTCTTGCAACAAAGTACCTGAATCCATCTTAAATGTATGAAGACGCCGTTGTAACAACATCCTTGTTGTCACTGACTGGTCCTGGTAAAGCCCTTCCAACTTTTCTCATAACTCTTTGGCCGTCTCTTCGGTACTTGTGCTCACTTCACAAAGTACGTTAGGTGCAAGGGACAGTTGAATTGCACTCAATGCATCTCCTTCAATCTTTTCCTTATCGGAATCCGATATCTTATCGGGGTACTTTCCGTCAATAGCATGGATTAAACCTTCCCTCCGCAGTAACGCTATCATCTGGATTTTCCAGATATTGAAGTTGTTGCGCCCACTAAATCTATCAATTTCAAACTTATGGAACTCATTTTTTTTTATTTACTTGTTCTTCCTTTTCTACTACAATGTATTTGGAACTACAGAAAACCAAAGTAATCCTTTTCTGATGTGGAAGTTCAGACTGTGCTGCAACCACAGAGCATACTCAGACAGAACCTTGCTCTGATACCAATTGTTAGCGGAAACGTGAAACTAAAGAACAAGGAAGAACAACAATATTTAACGTGGTTCGGATCAAAATAATCATACGTCCACCAAAGAACAACTGCACCAATATTTATTTCACTATACAAAGAATATAAGTGAAATACTACAAGAAAGAGAACACAATGCCTTAGAAGGTGAGAAGGCAAGTGAAAGGATGATTTGAAAATGAATTAAGAGCTACCTATTTATAGGAATAAATTCATCCTATTGATGTCATCCATGACATCACTATGTGTCAAAATTGTCAAGGTTAAGATAGCAAACCATTTTATGGTTTGCCTAACTTTCACCTACCAAGATACAATCTTTGACTTGTATTTTGTACTAATTATCTTCCTACCAAATATTCATATTAATTCATCTTCCATTTAGTTTGATTCCACAAGAACCAAAACCAACTCTTTCATTAAGGTATCTAGATGTTTCTTGTAAGACAGAGTGTTCATCTAACAAAATAAATACGCGTTGAAATGTCTAGATATCCATACACAACAATACTTAATTCCACGTGGCGAACATTGTGGTGCACGTGCAAGGTTTTGTTATTGTGCAACAAGGTTACGAGGTTAGCCTACTTTCCCATGTGAGATGCAATAGATTGGACGGCTAAGGATTGAGGATCACCCAATTGGGTCGGGTCGGGACATGTTCTGGGTCGGGTTTAAGAATAAAAAACCAAAGTGGAGTGGGGCCCATCTGTGGCAACTTTAATTAGTATAAACACATACCACATTCACTTAATTAATCTAAGGTTAAAGTATGAAAAGATAGATTAGAAAGGATTTGTCTGGAACATACTTTAATAAATAAAAGTTTATGCTTCAAATCAAAGCCTCTGCTCCTCCTCTAATAGTGCCATAATCATATTTAACAAAAGTCACATTGATTAGAAGGTATAAAAAGTTTGATCGAATAATTAATCGTATAATTCTCTTTTGTACGAAGTAGTAATTTACGGTGTTCATATTAGTTTACAAAGTAATTCACTAAATACATGACATGTTTTTTTATATAAATTTTTGTCATAATTTACAAGTTACTAATTTAAATCATAAAATTATTCACCAATACTTGTATTGAGGTAATCTGACTATATTAAATCTTGTTTAAAGCGCAATATTTTCATGTATTTATTTATTTTTTTTGCTTTTATTACTTGAATGTAGTTAATTACTAATTTATACACTTACTTTATTTATTTAATTGTGTAAAAATGAGATAAATTAATAATACTTCTGCAGTCTTGGGGTTGCTTTATTTTGGGTGGGTGAGTGTTTCTTTTTATTTTATAATTTCTGTTTGAGGTTAATCTAACTGTAATTTAATAACATGAATTTACTAATTTACCCTTCTGAGCCGTTGTAACAAATAATTTAAATATACATGTTTTGGTCAAAAGGCTCATGACATCAAATAATAAATTTACATAAGTTTGACAAATCGTTCATATTCTTACGAAATACTGCAATTATAATAGAATATTATATTATATACTCTAAAAAGAAACAAAAAAGATCTAGAAAGATTTTGAAATTGACTAGGGAATATAGTGGCATAATTAGAAATTATTTCTCTATTGGAAAAAAACAAATCAAATCCATCAAAATTACAAATCTAGTAATATGGCAGATAAATTTTCTATTTAAAAAAAAACTATAATAAAATTAGAACAAACTGTATTTGCAACTTTCAATATTTGTTTCATGATTGTAAAAATGAGCTAATTTTGACCTTCTTAATAGCATGTTTAATTAGAATGAGCTATATTGAACTAATAATTCCCTTGACCAAAAATAAAAAAAACTGTTACATTTTTTTCCTTTTTAATTTTCGAGTCATGGTTTTAATGGTGAAATGAAGTTAAAAATTACGATTACGTCATCTATTCGGTCATTATTTTTCTCTTCGTATCAACATATGCAAGATTACACGTGTCTTTAAACTATCAAAACGCGCGTTGAAAATAATACTGTCTTTTATTAATTATAACGGCACTGCACGTGTCTTTAAACTATCAAAACGTGCGTTGAAAATAATACTGTCTTTTATTAATCATAACGGCGCCGAAAGAAACAAAATATTTGGTCAATTCATCTCATAAGTCATATTTTTATTTTGTAATTTGCTGTAAAAATTAAGATGACTTAAATAACCCTTAATTGTGACCTCATTGGGAGGAGAAAAAAAGTCTTTGAAGTAGTAGTAGCTTTATAGCTTGTGTAGGTTGCTTAAGTAGAGTAATTGCCAGCCATGCTTTGGGTGTAAAGGTTCGTTTTCGGTCTTAAATCATTGAATCAATCTCTAATGTTATACTCAATATTTATATCTTATGTAATTTTTTAATCGAAGAATTCAAATATAACCCTATAGATCATCTCATTTGTTGCCTAATAATTTCTACTTTTTTTGATAGCATCAACTGTGAAAAGGTAATGTGTATGTATTCATTAATAATGACAGAAAAAGAGAACTTTTTTTTTCAGACTAAAGGGCAATAAAGTAAATACACATTGATTATTACATTAAGCATCACTTTCCTCCTGTTGAGTTGACTCACTTCCCCAAAAGAAAAAGCCCTTCATTTTTCTCTCTTTCACATTATTATGCAATAATAATAATAATACGAGTATTAGTTATTTTATTTCGTATAAATTAAGGTATAAATATTCTTTTAAAATATTAGTTATATGCATTGAAAAAGAAGGACTCTGACGAATTAGAACATGTCAAAAGAACAAGTTCAACAAAGTTGACGGACGAGTTTATGACACTGCTGTAGATACGTCAGTCAGCTGCATTGGGTCTATTCTTTTGACATGTTCAAATCGCCAACTTCCTTCTTTTTCAACAATAAGAATGCTTTTAAATTATAAATTAAATAACTAACTTTAAAACTAGCTATCAAACATTATATAACTTATACAGAAATTAATATACAAAAAAGTTATTTATTTACTAGCTACCAAACGATTACTTGGAACTTAATTGATATTATATATATATGCTATTAGTTGTAAGTATTTTTTACATGACTTTGGAAAAAAATAATATATGGATAAAAACATTATACAATATGGTTTTTATTTTTTCTTCTAGAAATTGTTGCCTATCCAACCCATTAATGCATTTTCTCTTCTATTCTACTCATTTTTTGCTTTTCCTTTACTATTCTTTTTTTTTTCCTTCTCTCTTAACACCACCCACCCCAAATCAAGAACCTCACCTCTTTATCTCTCTCTCTCTCTCTCTCTTTAGCATAGATTTCCTCCATTGCAAACAAAGCTTCCACCTTTACAGCTTTTTAAGGTCCATATTGCCTCTACATTCACATTACCCACCAACCATTTTGTTTAACTCACCATTAAAATAAAGTTTTTCTAGTTTTTCTTCACAAAGATTGGATTTTTGTCTGGTTTCCTTTGAACAGTTGCTTTAGCTTCTGTTTTTTTTTTTCACTGTTTCTTTTTGACCCATTTCAGCTGACACCCTTCATCTTCTGAACTGTTAGCTTTCTTGGCTTTTGTGGGGTTCTTTTGGTTTTCACTTCTGCATTGGCTTATCTATGTGTTTTGGGTTTCTGTTTGAGCAAAAAAAGAAACTTTCTTTGCTTCTTTGGGTTCTTAAGGAAGAAGATCAAGGGGGTTAAGTTTGGTTTCTGTAGATCAACTGGTGTAAAGGTAACAACTTTTTTTTTTTTTAACTTCTGTGTGAAGTCATTCTTTTCTTGATTTTGTGCCCATTTTGAACAGATTTAAATTAGTTTTTTTTTGTTGGAATTAGTGATTTTTTTTGTTCATATGGATTCTTGATTTGCTGAATCAGGAAGGATAAGTGTTTTAGTTTTTGTGCTTACTGTTCTGAATCCAACCGCTATTTGATTTACTGGAAATTCTGGAATAGTTGTATTGTGATGTCAGCTGCCCATAGTTTAGTTGATTTGTCAATGTCTAAACTTTAACTTATTGTACTTGAAAATTTAATACTCCTAATTTAGACAGGACCATCTACTTTGTTTCATTAAAAGATGTACTATTGCAAGCCACAATTGTAGAAATGTTAAGTCTTAAATTATTTGTGGAATTCACAGGGGGCAATGGAGTAAATCTGAGTCTGGAATTTTGCTTTCTTTTAATCTGCTGTGCTGGAAATGTCTTCTGGGGACTTGAAAAGTGATTTGTCTAGGAAGACATCATTTTTGGGTCTCAAACTATGGGTTGTAATGGGGTTATGTGTTGGTGTATTTATCGTTGGGATACTATGTATGTTGTCGATATGGGTAACGTGTAGGAGAAAATCTAGAAGAACGTTGGACGGGTATTCCCATTGCCAAATACCCCATGTTTCTAAGGATATTAAGGTTGATAGAGTAGGTGCTGCGAATGTACATGATCATCCTGAAAGCTTGTTTCTAACTATTCACGATAAACCAAATGAAACAACGTCGGAGAAGATGTTAGTCCATTTGGGTAGGAGCAAATCAAGTGATGCTGATAACATCAGCCAATGTAGTTCAATATATCATCATGAAAGGGGCTTTAGTTCACAGTCAGGGGAAGAGGGAAGTTCAGGAACAGTGAGAAAACAACCATCCTATGGTATTGCAATGCCTTCTCCTTTGATTGGCTTGCCAGAAGTCTCACAGCTCGGGTGGGGCCATTGGTTCACGCTTAGAGATCTTGAACTTGCAACAAATCGTTTCTCTGCTGAGAATGTGCTTGGCGAAGGTGGATATGGTGTGGTTTACAAAGGAAGGTTGATCAATGGTACAGAAGTTGCTGTAAAGAAGCTCCTAAATAATCTGTGAGTATGATTTTGAAGTGCTTATACAGGTTCTGTACATACATCTCCATGGGTGACTATTATTTATGATCTAATGATAAATTGCTCCACAGTGGCCAAGCTGAGAAAGAGTTTCGGGTTGAAGTAGAGGCAATTGGTCATGTTAGACACAAGAATCTAGTGCGTCTTCTTGGTTATTGCATTGAAGGTGTTCACAGGTATTCTCTTTTTTCATTTTAAATCATGGCAGTTCTTTAAGTATGTTAAGTTTTGTGTGTGATGACTCTTTATTCGCAATGTCAACCACCATGATTTCAAATTAGTTATACTTCCGTTAACAATTTGCTTTGTTTTGGCTATAAAGGATGCTGGTTTATGAGTATGTCAATAATGGAAACTTGGAGCAGTGGCTGCATGGAGCTATGAGACATCACGGTACACTTACATGGGAAGCCCGTGTGAAGGTTCTCCTTGGTACTGCAAAAGCGTAAGTTTCCCTGATAAAAACCGATTGACAACTTTAGTTCTGTTATTTCACTTGACATTCCATTTTTGTGAATGACCTATTTCTGCTGCACAGTCTCTTTTAACTCATTGTAAGCTAATTCATTGTCTTGATTTAGGCAGGTTGTTACTCCTATGATGCTATAAGCCTTTGCATTTCCGACTACTTTCTTAATGCGCTTTCTATTGTTTTAGTATGAAAAGAGATAAATGACAACTAGGTTTATTATACACTAATATGGAACTTGTTCCATTTGCAGGCTTGCTTACTTGCATGAAGCCATAGAACCTAAAGTAATCCACCGAGACATTAAGTCTAGTAATATCTTGATTGATGACGCGTTCAATGCCAAGGTCTCTGATTTTGGATTGGCAAAACTCTTAGACTCAGGAGAGAGCCACATCACCACCCGAGTCATGGGTACATTTGGGTACGAACTTCTCTGGCTAAAGATGTTTCATTCCTACCCTGTCCACCTTTGCACTTGATGAGGTGTTTCTATTATGAAATACTCAGATTTCTTTCTCATTTGAATTCCAGATACGTGGCTCCAGAATATGCTAATACTGGATTGTTAAATGAGAAGAGCGATATTTACAGTTTTGGCGTTCTAGTGCTAGAAGCAGTGACTGGTAGAGATCCTGTGGACTACAGCCGTCCTGCTAATGAGGTACCTAGAGTTAGTGATGTGATGCTTATTAATGTGTAATTTCCTTACTAACTGCACTACCCTATATTAATTTGTGACAGGTTAATCTTGTTGAATGGCTCAAAATGATGGTTGGAAATCGAAGGGCTGAGGAAGTTGTGGATTCTGATATTGAAGTTAGGCCTAGTACTCGTGCTCTGAAACGGGCACTTCTGGTTGCACTTAGATGTGTTGATCCTGATTCAGAAAAACGACCCCGAATGAGCCAAGTAGTTAGAATGCTTGAAACTGAAGAAGTTCCGTATCGCGAGGTACAGTCCATTCCCGACTTCCATATCTCCCCACTCAATATGATTTCGTCTTTTCCTCTTTCTTCATTTTGGCTACAACTTTAACTTCCTTTTAAACAACATGAACCAAACCCCTGTGAATGTTTTGAAGTTACATATAGTATTCCAAACATTTGTTCATATGAAACACTTTAAGCTTTTCTAGCTCTGCCCATCCATAAAGGAGCAGTGTATAATCTCTTAATTAATTGAAAAAGAATATTGGGTAATGTGGAAGTTCTGTTTTTTATGGTGAATAGTACTGCTCTTGTATTTGGTCCATGTGAACTGCTGACGTAGCCTCAATAAGGTTGCATAATACCTCTATCACTCTGCACTATGTCCAAATTTTATCTTTTTTCGTTCGAATCACTAGGCAAGAACATCTTGTTTAGTGCAGTCTAAATGTTTGAATACTTCAATATCCAGGTACAACTTTACCTTAACTCCAACCAAAGTTGATGTCTGTTATACGAAATCCCTCGGCCTGTGTCACCCTTTTAAGCTCATTTTACATGGTTGGACGTAGCATTCTATGTTTTTTGGTTCTTCCACGGGGTAGTCATAGAAAACGGTTCTTGATCAAGATTCACGAAATAGATTTTTAACCAAGAGTTGAATCTCTGTGGATCATGGTAGTAAGACCACTCTGTCATTTACAATACCTTGTCGCGTATGAAACCATTGTTTGATGTTTGTACAGGATCGACGAAACAGGAGAAGTAGAACAGCCAGCATGGAGATAGAATCAGTAAAGGAAAGTTGCAGCAGTTCAGCTGATGTGGAAAGCAAGGTGAGGAGAGCAGATAGCAGCACATCTGATACAATTCTTGGATAGGGACTCTGACACACATGCACATGACTCCAAGTGGAATGTATAATTGCATCATATTCCCCCCCAACCCCACCCCCTCAAACCCACACCAACCCCTCCATTGAGATTTAAAAGCTTTCAGTAACCCAATGAAGGATATTTCCAAGTTGGTTTTCTGAAAAGATTCCTCTGAATGACAGAATGGTAATTGAAGCATTGGCTCTTCTTTCAGTGCTTCTGTTGGCAGGTAGTGCATGGAAATGAGGACTTATTGCTATGTCATACTAGGAAAGAGAGTAGTAGGAGAGATTGTTTATGTACAGATATGTCTTGAGGATTATGTGTTATTATTGTCCTTTCTAAATACAATTTGATCATCATTCTTGTCTCTATTCTAGGTCTCAGTAGAAAACTTTTTTCACAACAGTTTCCTCCATGTGTTCTTGTAAAATATTTTTGTTAAACAAGTGTGTCTCGTTAGCATTCAAGGGGGTGGCCTAATGGTCCATAAAGTGTGTCTCAACGATCCAAGCTTATGAAATATATCGTCTATTTTGATCCAACAAGCCTCACAAATTTGTCCTATGGGAGCCGTGTCATCGTCAAGCCCAATTGTGTGCTTATTGCACACCGTGTGAGCTTGTGTCAAGTCTTATTGAACTTTGTACTTTCTTTCATTGTGATGTTGGGTTCGCTTAAGGTATTATATCCACTTTTTTTCAAGCTTGCAAGCCTAGAAATTTTAACTATGAGGTTCCTTAGCAAGGCAAAAACTACTAAACGAATTTTTTTTCGTCCGTCTAAGATTTGTGGCTCTGAAATTAATCAAGATCCATGTAAGTTGGCTAAAACAAAAAATACTATAAAAATAAGAAGGAATTATGTGATGGAAGATTAGATTTTTCCATGATTAGTGAAAGTTATTCCCCTTTTTATGGTTACAATTCAAGGTAATCTAAAATGATTACATATGGTTAATTTTTCTGATCATTGTACTTAAAGAAACAAACTTTGCAATTATCACATATCCCTATTGTAACAGATTAAAGAAAGATGGTCCATTGTACAAGTGAAGCTGGAGTTTGTTTTTCTCTTTATTGGTCCCCTCTTTTGGGAAAACCAATCAAATCAGAGTTGAGAACCAAAATAAATCACAAAAATATAAAAGTAACCAAAATAAGCCACTATTTTAGTAAGTAACTAAAATAAGCTTATTGGAAGAAAAAGTTTCACTATATCCAATAGTTTAAACGTTCTCCGTTAGTTTCATAACGTTTATTTTTAATATATAACGGAACTTTTTCTTATACTTTATAAAGGGGAGTTTTTTCTTCCACTTTATAAAGTGGAACTTTTTATTCCACTTTATAAAATGGAACTTTTTATTACACTTTATAAGAAGAATATTTTTCACGTCTTGAAGAAGCTTTTACAGTGTTGTCATATAAATTATCTTGATTTGATATATCATTAAAACAGAAAAAAATATTTCATTATGTATTTTTATTATTTTATTCTGAAAAATCTATTTAAAGATACAGCATAAAGTCTTCTATATTTTTTCATTTCAATCTAAAAAAAATATCTTCTACACCTAAAGTTAAAGTTCAATTTATTGGGATGGCGAAATTATACATGACGAAAATACCATTTATTATAATTGTCCTCCCAAACACAATGCTAAATATCCAATAAATGTCCGATATCATAAATTTATTTCATCAATTTATAAAAGAATGGGTATAAACAGTACGATTGTAATTTGATTATAGCCGGAAAATACCCTACTTCATTTTTATCACAAGGACAAGTAAATTTTAGAGAGTGAATTATATATAATGACGAATCGTTGACTGACTTTTTAAGGGTTCCAAATGACTATATAGATCAAATTAAGTCAATAATACTTGGAATCTATGTTAGGAAGGAGCCTAAGATTTGTCAACAACGTTCTCCTTTATCGGTCGATGTTCATCCCTAATTAGAAAATCATAATAGCATTGATGGATTTCCGATAACTCAATCTACTGATTTTCCTAAAATGACTCATTATCAAAATACTCTTACCGGCCGATATGATTTTGATTTAAACAAAACTATCAATGATAGTGATCGGTAATGCTCAATTATTATATTTCAATTATTGTTTGTTGATTTTGTCAATTATTTATTAATTTATATTATTTATTATTCTTACTACTATATATTTTGTAGCGGTTTACCTCAGCAAGATAGGAATATTGCTCCAAGTTACGGACTAAATAATTATTTTGGTCAGTCCTCACACTTTGAAATGACGGAAAATGTTGAGACATCCTCAAATTTTCATTTCTCGCCTACTTTTGATGCAGATGATTATCGCTATGTCTAACACTTATTTTTTAAAGTGAATTTTTGATGCAGATGACCATCTTCAAAGTGATTTTTTTTTTTGAAGCCATGAAAAGAAAAAGGAAGAGAAGGTGAAGGTGAAGATGAAAAGGTAACTTTTTATAAAGTGGAAGAAAATCTCCACTTTATAAAGTGGAAGAAAAAAATTCCGTTATATATTAAAAATAAACGTTATGATAATAATGGAAAACGTTTAGAAAATTAGATATAGTAGAACTTTTTCTTCCACTAAACTTATTTTAGTTACTTACTAAAATAATGACTTATTTTAATTACTTTTATATTTTTGTGGCTTATTTTGGTTTCCAACTCATCAAATCACTAGTAGAATTTTACTTTAACTTGTATCCACAAATAATATCTTTGATTCACAATGATTGAGATAGAAGAGAGTTTATCACATGTAGTTTGATTGTGTATATTGCTTTAACAATATTTGTCCTTTTGGTTGTGTGGGACACTCCTAAAGATAAGCCCAAAAACCAAATCTTTTAAGTATAACTATAGTACGTACTATTCCGTTACATGCGCGCAAAATCGACGTAGCGGATTCGTCGCGGCCTAAAAATTCACAAATAACCACTTTTTCGTGACTGATATTCACGTCATGATGTTGTATCAATAGAATTCGAAACTTCACAAATGCATAATCACTTTTCAGTTACTGGTATTCACGTCATGATGTTGTACCTGTAGAATTCGAAACTTCACAAATAATCACTTTCTAGTTACTGATATTCACGTCATGATTTTGATTTCGTAGAATTTTAAACTTCATGACGTTGACTTTTTTTTCAATTACATGATCGAAAAGTGGTTAGTGAATGTTATTTCCCTAAGAGAATAGTACCTAATAACCCTTCAACTTTGTGATTCAGACATAATGTACCCGTCGGACAAAAAGCTATATATGGACCATTTATATAACTGTACGAGTATATCTGAACTATTTTTGTAACGAGGTACAATATATTAGCGAAGTTGAAGAGTATATCAGACCCTTTTGCTTTTCTCTAATTTTGTGTAGGCTTGAGTTGGATCTTTTGCATAGACGTCCTCTTTTTAACTTATAAAAGTTATTTCAATTAACTTTCGATAAATTAAAATATTGGATCAATTAATACAAACTTATTAGAAAAATTGGGCAATCTAACTAATTGAGAATTGGTATTATTATTTTTTAAAAAAAGAAAATTAATGCTAAACTATTTACATATTTTCTCTTTACAAGACTTAGTCAATTAAGCCTCACAAGTTTTAGTCAGCAATATACAAAATTAACATGACAGTTTAAAGTAAATTTGACAACGTTAACCTTATTGATGCTGACAAACATTGTTCCTTAAGATGAAATTTTCAATTTGTTGAAAAAAATATATGTTAAATTGTCATTAGTTTGAGATTTTGGAGTTTGAAAACTTGGTTTCACCATAAAAATATTCTAAAGTAATATGAGACAAAGACATAGCATGTCTGATTAGGTTACTTCATGAAAACATTGTAAGAAGAAAACATAAAAATAACATTTATTATATAATATTGAGTTAATAAAGTATCACATTATTGTTATAGTTTGAAAAAAAATATATGTTGTATATAATTAAGGCGGATTTATTTTTAATGATGTAAGACCTTTTGAAAAAAAATCATGCAAGTTTAGCGTATAATTTGGATTGTTGTTATGCATTGTTTCGATCGTCTTGTTTTAATGAACACAAACGTTTAAGTAGATTGTATCATTTTTTGTCATTATATAATGTCACATATTTCTAATTGGAATTGCAAACCTACGAGAAACTATAGGATACATAGAAGAATTACTATGAATTAAGGTAGGGTAAATGAAAAATAAAACTATTAAATAATAAATAAAGACAAAATGAAAAGGAAATATCAAGGTAACGATGAAATATTACAAAATCAATCGTTATATAAAATAATTCTTTTTGTCATTATCTAACGCTAGATTTAATATGATATAATAGAGTTGAAGTAACTAACAATCACAAAGAAACATTACAATTAAACTAATAGTACAATATAATACTATACAATGAGTAACGAAAATCATTTAAATAAATGTGTAAACGATATATTACACTGTATTAAGAATATTTTAGAACTATTTTAGTCCAATAATTTTTTTCATGATCATTACTTGTTTGAATATAGATATATATATATACCACGAAGATCACTCATTACAAGTACAATTTAATTTTTCATACTATATTCACTAATTCAAACCTAGCTGTGTGTCCGTGTGTTTCTTCATCTTCTTCTTTTTCTTTAATTTTTTTTTTGTCGTCTTTTATAATTCTTTATAATAGTAAAATCTTAATACGTTGATGCAAAGTCTGAATTTTCTTTAAATATATATAAAAAAATAAATATAAAAAGAAAATTTAATTTCTACTGTATATACATAAAATATATATTCATATTTCCTCCGCCCCTGACCCCCTACATACAAATGTTTTATTATTATAAGGTTAATAAAATACCACGTTAGATATATACTGACCTTTGCAACTTGCAATATATAGTTCCATATGAACTTTAGCTTTGTACCACTATAAATAGATATTAGGATGAAGTGCAAACGTGCCTATTTTTATTATTTTATTATTATTATTATTATTATAAAAATAATATTAAATAAATAAATAAATAGAAGTTGTACCAGAAGTAACCAGAAAGTTAAGAAAAAAAATTAATTAAGAGGTTTGAACATATTAATCAAACAAGTCTACTCAAGTTAATTAAACTTTCTAGGATAATCATTTTTCTTGATTAGCTCTAATTTAATTCCCACACACAAATAAATAATTAAATTACTAAAAATTTAAATTCGTCTCTGCTTTTTTTGATCTAAATTATATAATTAATTATATCTAACATGATTTTGCATGGAGAGAACATTGAATCATTGTTTTAACTAAAAGTCATGAATTTTAGGGATAATGTGTGCGTCTTTACCATTCTCTAAGGAATAAAGTTAACATTAAATATTTGTATAATTTGCTTTATTTTCTCCGTGTATATAGGCAATAATGTAATGCAACTGTCTCAAAATAAATAAAGGTAAAAGTGTTACGGCCAGAAGATTTCGTCTATATATATATATATATAAAAAGCTTAGGTACTTGTGAACAAAAATTGATATTTTTTAAAATTTAGGATATATTTGGTAGGACGACTTTTCATTTTTTTTTATTTTAGGAAAATTAACAGAAATATTTAAGAAGTTTATTATTGAGATATTTTAAATAATTTTTTTGTCTCTTTTTTAAGGGTCATCTTGTGAAGGATAAAAATAAATAATTTTGAAAAAAAAAGGAATAAAATTTTGAGATAAGTATCCGAAAAATATCTCAATTTTGTTGAATTTGTTGTTGAGATATTAAACTTTAATGAGGATCTATTAGCTCCCTGAACTATTTAATATCGTACTATTTTAATAGTGTATTCTAAAGGTATATATATGCTCATGTGGACATATTACTATTTATAATTTTACATTATTTTTTATGCTCATGTGGGCAAATATACATGTTTAAAATACGGTATCAAATAATATAGAAAGGTAATAGGTTCTCATGAAAGTTTAATATCGCAATAATAAATTCGATCAAAATTGATATATTTTTTTAAATTCTTGTCCCTTTAAATTTACTATCATAATTGTTTGTCAAGTTTGAAATATTTTATCCTATCATTTATATCATAATAAACAATAAATTATATTTTATATATATATAACTTATATAATTAATTATAAAATAACTTGTTTACAACCGAACTAATGCTCGTAAGAGAGAATTAGTTATATTTTTTATTTTCAAATAGAATAAAGAATAAAATTACTTGTATTAACAGCATGGAAGTACGCCGCAAAGTTCGGGATGACGTGGGAAGAATCTATCAACAGAAGTACATTAAAATATTAATCTTTTTTTTTAGTAATTGAAAAAATTATGTATTTGTATATATACTCCATATTCTAATTTATTTGTCTTATTCTTTAAAAAAAATCCATTAAAAAAATCTTTCTTCTATTTTAGTATTTCAATTCATGATTGCAGGGTTAAAAGATTGTAGTCAAGGGTATGCTAGGTGCAATTCATAAATGCAGACAATTTTTTTTATATAAATTATATATTTATATTAATAAATTAATTAAATATATGTATATATATTAACCTATAAACCCTAACAAGATTAATAGATCATATAGTGATTCCATTATCAACAATAGAATATTCTTCATTGAATATCACTTTAACATAAACAACTTATTAAATGAATATCAGTTTGACATAAACAATTTATTAATGTAACGAAGTATTAAGAAACTACGTAAGTTTACCATTATATTTTTATTTGTTATTCTGTTTGAAGTCAAGTTTCAATAAATTTACAAAAATTGAATTATTTTAATTAAATAAATTGATCCATGAATATGATTTAGCTTTCATGTGTCGATTAAATTTATACTTTGAAGACTAATAGCTTTTAAGGGCAAAATAGGAAGAATAATGTTATTTATATATTGATTTGTGAAATAACAAATATACTCTATGTTCATTTTTACTTGTCATTGTTTGACTTGATATACATATTAATATATTTATTTTATCATACTATCCCTATTAAGTGACGTTTAGTATTAGGTCCCAAAAAAAAGTATTTATTGCTGAGAATACATTATAGAAAAAATAATTATCTTTTAATAACAAATAAAAATGAACGATGAAGTGCTCCCTCCATTTTAATACGAATTTAATTTTTAAGATAGTTTTCATCCTTCAAATTAACATACTATTGCTCAGTTCTTAAGATTACATTTAGAGTGTTATTCAATTTTACCTATCATTAATTAATATTGAAACTAGTAATTCATGAATATTTAATAAAATTAAATATTATTTATTTTTAATAAATAAGACATATAAATGAGAACAGAGGGAGGGAGTAGAAAGTATATGTATTTTTTTTGGACATAAGGCGTGGAAAACGAAAATTTGTCCCACGTGACAAGTGTGTTTGTGTTTACGGGTCAAATGGCGGTGCCCGTTTCGTGACACGTGTGAAGAAATTGATTGATTACTTTACAACCAAACAGACCGTAATTCCGGAGGCGTTTGAGTTTGACCACAATTTCCACGTCGGCAACCTTTCATTTTTTTTTTAATTATTATTATTATTATTTTTATTTTCAAATTGTACCAAAATTATTAGGTTAGTATCCTATCATTTCACTTGATTTCTACACTTCTTGCTATGTTTTTTCTTGTTCAAAAATATAAATTAAAAATATCAGTAACAGTGAAGTATTCGTTTATCTTGAAACTTTTTGAAGGTCTTTGAAAATGACATTTTTATTATTTTTAAAAAAGTATATAAAAAGTGGAATAAGTCATAATATTTATAATTAAGATTCTAGAATACGTAAAGAGAAAAAATAATATGCTCTAGACTATGTGGATTGAAATATTTTTCCCTCGTTTAAAAATATTTTATTTTTATACGTATTGTTTAACCGAATGTGTTTGAATTACAACAATAACAAGTCTATGTATTTAGAAGCCAATGAAATGTTTTATGTATATAATCGGAAGCTAAGGTTGAATCTTTTGTAATTTTTCTTCTTGATTTATAACACTCGAGATCTTGAAAGAATTGTTTTATTTTATTTTAAAAAGTATAAAATATTTAATAGATTTCTTAATTCTTACTCCAAAATTTATGGTTCATGTGATGTAGTAGTAGATGACAGAGGATTAGCCACGAGTTATATATACTTGACTAATTTCCTCTGTATTATTAAATTATCTATTTTATAAATTAATTTATTATATTTTGGACCATTTGTAAGTGTATTTCCCTCTTGAAAACATGACATTTTTAGTAAGATTATTTAATTAACGGGTTCACAAGAGAAATTCTCGTGACCTAATCCCACTAAAAATCAGTTAAATCTTTATTAAAAACCTTGCTTATTAATGGACTTATGTGCTCATAGGCAGCTAATTTACTGAGATTAATTAAATACGATTAATGCAAGTTGAGTTATATCGTTTGTTGTTGTAGTAATACAGATAAGTTTCAACGAAAAAAATTAAATTAAAATAGTAATTGTCCTTCATTTGTTAAAAAGAAAAAATTACTACAACATGTTTTTCCACCGCATATATTACTACCTTCCTTAAAAAAAAAAAAGGACATAATTTGACTTAATAAGCAGTTTAAGAAAAGAAAAAACAACTTTTTAATTTTATAGTCCTAAATTAAAATATCAAATGTATCAAAATGCTCTTTGATCTTATTGCGTGGATTCAAAGAAGAAAAATCATAACCAACGAATTTACTGAACGTCCTCAAATTTGAAGCGATTATTATGTTTCAGTATCAATGACCTCGGTCATCTAATAGATTAATATTTTAGATTGGACTCGATCTAGATTTTTTTTAATGTATACAACAGTTTTATTTTGAGAAAATGCACAAGTACCCTCTCAATTTATGTCCGAAATCTCAGAGACACACTTATACTATACTAAGATCCTATTACTCCCTGAACTTATTTTAAGTAATTTTCTATCCCTTTTCGCCTACGTGGTACTAGTTTGAAAAGAAAATCAACCAGCGTTGGGCCCACAAGATAGTGCCACGTAGGCCGAAAAGGGGTAGAAAATCATTAATAAAATAAGTTCAGGGGTAATAGAACCTTAGTATAATATAAGTGTGTCTATGAAATTATGGATATAGGTTGAGAGTGTACTTGTACATTATTCTTTTTATTTTTAATGATAGAACTAATTTTTAATTCCGCAAAACCACAACCTCATATATCCATATTCATACTTGTAAAAAATGACAAAAAAATGTTTATTATATTTATACACCAAATTGTAAAATGATGACAAAAAAGTTGTGATCCTATTCAACTATACATGTACCAAATTAATGGAATTCCCTTTGATTAAAGTATATTATGTTCCATTAAAAGGTAATCCATAAAGACTATATCTTAGTACACACACATTAAGTGGGCTTTATGGTCATTTGTTACACACTATATAGCTTGTTGTGTACCTCAATATCCCATTATTCTTGTTGAGCAAGAACCATTCATTTCTATTTTCCCTAAACAAGTTACTTTCTCTTTTTTCCTCTCTAAACTATAGTAATACATACACACTTCCCAACTCCCAAGAAAAGAAAAAAAAATCAAGAATCAATAGCTCTTGTTAATATTGCATAAATTCAAGAATCTTGAGTTATTTTCTCTTCATCATTTTGTTCAAGACTCTTTTTTTGTGTTTTAGATCCCAACAAAAAAAAAGAAAACCCCCTTTTTTTTGCTTCTCTATGTCTGATACTAACCCTTTTAATCATGATTATGCATTTCCTTTCTTTGGTGAAAATCCCTCAATTTATGGTAATCAAGCCAATAACACACAAAACCCTCATCATAATCATCATGATTTTGACTATTCTTCATCTTATATGAGTAATCTCACAGAGTGTTTACATGGAGGGTCAATGGATCATTACAACACTTTGTCAAGTGCTTTTGGGATGAATAATTGTTCATCATCCTCTGAAGTTGTTTGTCCACAACCATCAATAGATCATCATCAAGAATGTTCTAGAAAGAATATTAATAGTGTTGATAATCAAATTCCATTAACACCTAATTCATTAATCTCTTCATCTTCTAATAGTGAGGCTGGTGGATGTCATGAAGAAGATTCTTCAAAAATCAAGAAAGATGATGATCAGTGTGAATTAGATGGAGATGATGATGATGATAATAAGTCTAAGAAAGTGTAAGTCATTTTTTTCTTTGGTCCTATAGTACTAGTATAAAAATATAGCCACATCTTTAAATTGTGAGGAAGTTTCTTACTTAATTAATAGATTAGGTTATTGACCACTATAGTCTTAATTTATTAGATTATTAATTGGCTAGACTTTTCTTCCTAGTTTTGCAAGCTTATTATTCTTCTACTGATTTTTTGGAAAATTAAAAATATCTAATGTCTACCCTTTCCTTAGTTAAGTCTTCTTCCCCCTTCTTTTTGTGCTATGTAAGTCAAGAAAACCCTAATTTTATTTACCCAAAGTCCCAAACAACATCAATATAACCAGGGTGTAACCCCACTAGGGTCTAGAGATAGTAGAGTGTATGCAGAGTCTAGAAATAATAGAGTATAGGCAGACCTTACCCTAGCTGTCAGGCGGAGGTAGAGATCAGACTTTTTTTTGAAAGATTCTGACTCAAGTGCATCAAATTGAAATAGTTATGAACAACGAAAAACAATAATGAAAAAATTAAAACATGACAATTAATCTAATTTTATTTATCTCCTATTCCTAATTTGATTTGTGTTTAGCTTATTTGGAAATCTTGTGTACATGCATAATGTTGTTGAGTGTTAAGATGGACTATTTTTTTTTAACTTTTTTTTGCATAAATTAAAGTTTGTGCTAATTATTTTAGGGGGAAATTGGCAAAGAAGAAAGGAGAAAAGAAACAAAAGGAACCAAGATTTGCATTTATGACCAAGAGTGAGATTGATAATCTTGAAGATGGCTATAGATGGAGAAAATATGGTCAGAAGGCAGTGAAGAACAGTCCTTTTCCAAGGTATATTTTCTTTAGAATCACTCTTTTCTAAATTACTATTAGAAATGGATTAACAAGCTTAATTAATAGTACTAGTACTTAATTGCTTCAAAAGTTTGCTTAAGTTTTCATCTCTATTATACATAGTTTTAAGGAAAGAGTACTAGTATAATAGAGATGAATTGCACTAAAAGAATAATGCATATATGTCATAAAAATTGCATAGGTAAATTGCACTAGAAGAATGCATATATATACATATATCATAAATTCAAAACTGTAATTTGTTAATTCTCAAACCAGTTTAACTTCTATATACTGCCTATCGAAATTAATTATATTAATCATTGTTAACTTATTTTAGAAGATAACTACACATAACTATCCATAAAAAAAAATAAAAATGAGACTAGTTATAACCTAGCTAGAGAAATAATTAAACTTCTTTCAAATGGTCTAGTTTTAGTGTTTGGTTTTACAATAATGAGGTGATTAGATATTTAGGAACACAAAAGCTTGTTTCACGCAATCAAAATATGAGTTGTTAATAATTATATACACCTTGTTTTACACTATTAAGTTGGTCCAAGGTTACAAATACCCTTTGTTGTTATTATCTAGGACGGAACTAGCTCTTTGATTACTGGTTCAACAGAATTCAATAATTTTTGTGTAGAATAGAACTGAATAACTTACTCTGAATCTATAAATTTTAAATTCTGACTCTGCCGTCTGTACCATTATTATTGTTGTAGGAGTTATTATAGGTGCACAAGTCAAAAGTGTAGTGTGAAGAAACGTGTTGAAAGATCATATGAAGACCCATCAATTGTGATCACTACATATGAAGGCCAACATAACCATCATTGTCCAGCTACTCTTAGAGGAAATGCTGCTGCTGCTTTATTATCTCCATCCTTTTTATCCTCCACACAACAACAATTATATCATAATCCAAATGAACAACAAATTTTCTATAATCCAAATATTCCTATAAATAATTCCTTCTATAATAATAACTATCATCAACAACAACCTCAATTAGGCCCTGAATATCAATATGGACTATTTCAAGATATGGTTGCATCATTGATCAACAAAAGAGAGCCATGAGCATTTAGTGTAGTCATTTAATGCAATTCTATGACTTTATATGTATTGATTATGATGATGTTTTAATTTATTCTTGTGTAATTAAAATTGTGTAGCTAATTAACTAGAACTATATATAGTCTAGTGTCTTAAAGTATCAGTCTTGGAGCAACGATAATATTGTATTTTTGTAGTATATATGTCACAGGTTCAAGTGATATATATATACGGATTTAAGTAACCCTTTCTTGAACCCTATGTGAACGGGATGTTTTGTGTACTGGATTAGACTGAATATTTTTTTTTTTTTGGTGTTGCGTGTCATAGTTTGGAGGAGATGGGTTGAAGGATATATGGTTTTATTTTTAGTTATTTGCATGTGGGATGATTAACCATTTATATTAAATGAAGATGCTTATTTTTTGATGAGTTTTATGCGTCTGTGTAATTTGAGGTTTTTATTATTTGAAGATATTTAATTAATTCTAGGTAAGGTGAATTGTTTATTAGTCGTATCAATTTCGTAATTATTTATGTGAATTGAATACTAACGTTATATTCTTTTCTTCTTTCTTCTTGCTTACGCATTTGATTGTTTATATTATTGCTGCTTGTTTTACACTACCATTATTGCTTCTAATATTCAAGAATATCTTTGATATTCTGAAAACGACATATAACGATTATTGTAAGATGGATAAGATTTTTTATTTTTAATAGATATTTTGTTTTTGAGTTTTCGATTTCTTTTTGTTAGACAGTGCTTCCTCCTTAAATGAATTTTACACAACACGAATCTAAATTAGTTAAAAGGCTCTAATATGAATATCTGACATGGATGAAAAATCGAATAAAGAGAAAAATAAATATGGAAACAAGAAAATATTATAATATGGTTCTTTCTGTTTAGGTTATGTAAAAAATAGTTCCTTAAATGCTACTGTATTAAGCAATTTGGTATTCGATCTTCTCAAATAGATTTATTTAGAAATATCAAGAAAATTTCGTTGAATTTTAAAAAGTGCAACACTTAAACTGTTTCAGATATCATAAGGAGATAAAAAAAATAGCACAAATTGCAAAATTTCTAAAAGTGAGATATTTTTTAAAAAAAATTGTTCGAAACAATGCTCATTAAATCTAGCTTCCAAGGTTCATTTATGTTTGATGAAGATAAATATCTTCATATTTGACAAATTTTAAAGGACCAAATCTGCTTAAAGGTGTATATATCTAAGGACTATTTTAAACCTATTCTAAACTAATGGAACCTGTTTGTCATTTTATTTTTTTAAAAGATTGTAAATTTCTAATATTTTACATTCGTGTCTTGCGTGTTTTCTTTTTCTTTCTTGGAATATTTACACCATCAATTAATATAAAATTTCATTAAATTACTTAATCATGATAAATTTATCGAATTTGATAATATATAGTGGCAATGATATTTTACCCTTTAAAGAGGTCGTCTCTTGGAAGGATTTTCATCCCAAATTACTAGTCAGCATTTATCGTAGAATCTGATTAAATTTAAATCACACATTATAGTATTTATTCGGAGACACTTTCCTATCAAAATTTTCTTTATTTACAAAGCTCAAAACATGAATCATCTGATCAAGAATAAAGGGTGCTGGTGCAATACACCACAAATACAATAAATTACTATTGAAAATAAAATGTCAAAAATGAATAAACAAATCTTTAGGCTGACAAAAAAAAAATCTCACTCTCTTTAAAGAAATTCAAGCCACAACAACATAATCTACACCGATTTAACAGTATCACTCTTAACTTGTCCCCTCTAAAATACAACAATCTAACAACGTGTACAACTTAAATAATACACCAATAAAAAGACGTAACTATCTCACCATAACATACATCGATGTAAATTAACTAATTCGAAAAATTAATCACATGGAAATAATTATTGATATATCATTCTCTGCATCAAATATTTATTAAGTCAAAAATAAAAAGAACAATAGAAAGTATTATTATCTGACTAAACACTCAATGACTTGTTGCTGCCTGAACCATATAAGGTCCATTATAATTCCACATAAACTTTCCAGAATGTTACCGTTTAAGGAAACTGGAAAATAACTACTCTAAATTAAAATAATATATCTTAGTAGAAAAATTGTGCATTATTGGAATCATATTCTAAAAAAATTCAAACACGTTAAGTATTGGCTCTATGGTCGTATTCAAATGATAACTAGTCACTTTCCACCTTGTATAATTAGTCGATAAATTCAATAATTTTTATTCAAATTCTATATAAACATTTAGAACCATTTAATTATAAATTCAATCACATTATCTTAAAATAGTTAGACGAACTTATAATAAAAATTATAAATTCTGAATCTGACTCGATTTATAATTGTGGAAATAAAAAGGCTAGGAAGGAGCACATGCAATTATAAGGATAGGAGCATGACATTGTTGACCTTTTATGTCCTATAAATATATAGTATTATAGGCACAAGTGTCACTAAAAATTAGTAGGTTATATATTGTTAGGTTCTGAAAACATTAAGACTCAACAATTTCGATAAGGACTTCTCTTAAAAAGAAGTTTGATCGACGAAATATTTATAATTTTATAAGTCGGAGTTTGAAGACGAAGAAAAATAGTGTGTACATAAAATTTTATCACTAACTTATAAAGGCAGAAGTCGGAGAAATTGTTGAACAATTGAAAGATATTATGATAAAACATAGTTTTTAATCAGTTATTTTTATGTGGAAAAAATATTTTGTATGTTTATCGAAGATATTATGTATATTTTTTGTTTGGAAACATGAGAATATCACGAATAATTCCTAATCCTAAATTCGTTGCTTAATATATTATATAGTTATGTGTAATATATGTATATAGTTACTTGAAGATTGCATAATGAGAACACTTATCATGTTAGGTAAAGAGTTTCTCAAATCTACATACGTAGCTCACCTACTTTAAATTTATTTTTTTAGGAATGGAACAAAATACTCTTGGATTTTTCTACAAAGAATATATATATAGTCAAATGTTTGCATAAATGTTTGGCAATTAATTTTTATTATTACGGCTAATATTTTAAAAATCCTTGTGAAACTTGTCTCCATTCATTTTGACCAAAACCTAAATTTTAAAAATATATATAGAGAAATTTAGCCTAAATTTTGCAGCCTTAGAATATACAGATAATAATCAAACCATCTAACACATGTTTACTTTATACATATCTCGTGGAACATATATCCTTTGTTACAATTGTTTGTTCAACGCAATCCCCCCACCCCCCACCCCCCACCCCACCCACATTGCAATTTAATGGAAAAGATATCCAAACTTTTTAGTTTTGACTTGAAATCCCCCTTGATAGGAATGACAATAAAGCGGGGCGTTTGCGAGATAAATTTTAGGCTATACGGAGCAGAGCAGGTCAAATTCTAAGCGTATGTATAGAAAAATCGTTATTTAAGAAAATGAGTGATACTTCACATTTATTGTGATATTCTAGACGGCGCCCTCAACCACATAGTCTCATTCCGACCATTCATACCTCTAACAATTTATGTTATTTATCTGAATTATATATAAATATTTTTTTAATTAATATTTTTATGTTTATGAATCAAACACGAGAAAACCTTTCAAAGAGTCACTACCCTTATCTCTTTTTACTTTCTCTACAAAATAATTACCTATAAAGATTATGAAAATATCGTGTAACCTAAATCGTTCATGATTGTGCTTTTTTCTTTATTAGTCCACAAAAACAAGTAAAATAATCATGATATTTTTTTGAGAAAGACTTTATGTTAGATGATTTAATGTTAAAGAAAATAGTTCATCTGCTCCACCAATGAATATATATAAAGTTATTTTATCCTGAAAAAAGATGAAAGGGAAAGATTAGACATTTTTAATGGCATATTAGCTAAATGTTTATGTTAATTATGACCAAAAAAGGATTGGTACACAAATTGACCTGTCCTTGTGGGTCTAATCTAATTTCTACATAATTAGTCCTTGGCTTACCAAGTCAAAATGCATTTAATTATATTCGTTCAACAATATTTAAGCCTTTATGTTTTCCAATTTTTGTAAATTCTTTTTGCTAAATGATTGGTGAAGAAAGAAAAAAGTTATATATATATATCATAAAAAGATCTTAGTTAAATTGGACAAAATGTTGAAAGTAGTTATTAAATTAGTGTGGAAGTCTTTAAATACTGACTAATTTTATGTTACAATTAACAACTTTTTTTTCCTTTTCGGTGTTTGATACTCATATTGAAGTCCGACTAAATTTAAATCCGCGTCAATAAAATCCAAAGTAAAGGTAACATGCTTCTTAATAAAGGAGACTCTGTACTCAGGAAAACTCGAACTCAAGAGTGCATTAAGAATAAATACGTACTTATCACTTCACCATAGTTCTTGTTGGTTACAAATAACAACTTATTCAGAAACCTACATAACTAACAAATGATAAATTACGAAAAATTTAACTATATTTTACATAACTAATTTCTGTACAAATAGTAATATAGATTTCTTCGTAACTAATCTTTATATCATTAATACCTATATAACTCTGATCAACTACCAAATGATGAATAATTGATTGAATGATGGCAACCATCTAGTCAAACTTTGAATGATGAGTTACTAATTTATAAGACCTTTTTCATGAGTAGGATATATTAGTTATAGTGCCAGTTGAAGGAACAATTTTCTGGTGGGAGAGGGCCAGTTATCTATACGAAAGTATGTAAACAAAAAAAAAAACTTTATTTAAAAAGATTGAAAATTGATTAGATATTATCAACATCATGGAGTGAAGTCTTCTTGAATGTCATGTCTATGTGGGCTCAAAATTTTGAGGGTCACATTTATATTTAAAAAAAAAAAACAAGATTTGAAGAGATTGGAATATAAAATTATCTGTTAGAAAATTTTTATCACATAATAAACAAAATTCATATAAAAGAATAATATTGTTATTAATTCTGCTTTTTGGGTGAACATTTTATAATGAGTACTCTGTGATAATCTATTTGCGATGTAATAATTTACATATCATATGAAAAATACAAATTATATTAAATAAATTTTATATAACGAGCTCATGGAGCCGGAGACCTACAAAGAAGGAGAGTATGACAATTGACAATAACCTTAGATTCTGTATGCCACTGATTGTTCATGACAAAAAATAAGGTTAAAAGATAAATTCAATGAACCTGTCATATTCTGAGTTGTTCTGTCACCCTATCTTTCTATAGAAAAAAATACAACAACTTGATGTGGAGTACCATTTTTAGGCCAATAAACAGATGGTGAAGGTACTGTTTGACCATAATTTGATAATTTATTTTGATCTATATGTTTGATCATAGATTTTGGAATACATTTGAAAAAATAGTCTTCATAAAAAATTTAAAGTTTCAAAAACTCACCAAGACCAATTTTTAGGTCCTTAAAACATCTTTTCATTTTTATTCGGTGTCCATACTTATATTAGTGTCTGACTAATTCAGATTAACATCGCGTAAGATCATATTCTGGGGAGAGAGTTTTAAAACTTATACTAACAAAGTATCAATTTTTTTCTAAGTAAAATATATGTTTTAATACAACTTCAAATTTTAGAAACTAGAAATTCAAAAGTTAAATTACAATTTTAAAATCTATGATCAAGCGCAATAACTTATTAACCTCTTGTTTGAAGCCTTCAACCGTTTCTTGGATTATCAGATTTATGTAAATTGGGTTCATTTAAAAGTGCCACTAACTACTAGAAAATGTGAATCTTTGATGTAATTTAAGGAAAATTAATTTGTTAGAAACATTTAAAATAAAATTTTCATTATATTCTAATAAAATATTCATTGATTTTTCACATTTTAGTAATTAAATATCCTGTCATGTCTAGATAAATATTGCAATTGCCTCCAACCTTTTCATTCTAATCATTATAGATAGTAATTTAATTTTTCCATTTAATACTTTACATTTGCGTGACAATTTCTTGAAAAATATCACTAATTTTCTTTAGTAACACTATTTATTAAATTTTTCAATAAAAAATGCAAAGCCAAATTCATCTACTCTTTTTTTTTTTAGGGAAACTTACATAAATATACTAAAATAAAAAAATATTTACCATTTATAGCAATAACATTTTTTTTTTCACTTGACCACTTTTAATTCATTTATAATACAAGTTTAATACATATTACAAAAAATAATTTATTATTCATATATATTACAATTTTTAATGATGGATAATACATTTATCACACATTTTAATACACTTATAATACAATATGACATTTTTTTATCAAACAAACATAATATGTTTCAAAAACAATTATAATTCAAATATATTGAATGCATAATTCACTTTTAATACATATTACAGATTTATTACAATATTGCTATAAATGGTAATAAACAAAAAGTATCGCTAAAATCAGTAATTATTTTTTAAAATATATTAATTTATGTAATTTTTCCTTTTTTTTGGCATATGGCCTTGTAAATTAGTCCAACTCTCTCTAGCCCAATTTTTAATGAGGCTTAAAGCCCATTTCTTTTGTCCATTTTAAGACAATCATTTTGCATGATTTTTTAGACTATCATTTAAATTTTGTCCTATTTTAAAAAGGGAAAATTATATATAATAGCAAATTAATAACCTAAAATAAATGGAGTAGCTAGGGTTTGATTTAATTGTGCTCCATAGCAAACGTTTGCCAAAGTTTGTCAGGCGCGTCTCTCCAAAAAATCTCGCTCGCCACTCTCCCATTCTCGCTCACCACTCTCCCTCTGCTCGCCTCTCTCACTTTATACAGAGAAGTGTATAAATTTTGTTTCTGTTTTGTATAAAGCGAGAGAAAATTGTATATACACATGCAAAAACATATATCTTCGTGTTATACACTTAATTATATAATTTACAAACATTTTACTTCAATTCAATTGTAGACAAATGCAAATTTTATACAAATATTGCAGAGAAAAAGGCCAACGAACTATACAATTGCGAATTATACAATTGCAGTGAAATACAATTTTCTTTAGCTTTATACAACAGAAGTGTATATATTGTGTTTCTGTTTTTGTATAAAGCGAGAGAAAAACATATATCTTCTTGCTATACACTTATAATTATGCAATATACATACATTTTAATTCGATTCAATTATATGCAAAACAAATTTTATAAAAATATTGCAACGAAATAGGCAGCGAATTATACAATTGTGCATTATACAATTGCAGTGAAATAGGATAGCGAATTATACAATTGCAGCGAAATAGGCCAGTGAATTATACAATTTAGGCCAGCGAATTATACAATTGTATATGTATAGCGAATCATACAGTTTTATGTTTGCTATGGAGCGCAATTATGCAAAATTTGCTATAGCATACAAATATGAATTTTTTGTTTGCTATGAGTGAAATTTGCCCTTTTAAAAACTTGTGCGAATAAGTCTTCGAAAAATTATCCTTCCAGACCGATAACTTAGGGTATCGACTACAAGATTTTTTTTTATCGACTACGTATTTAACAATGTATACAATTTTTAATTGTTTGCCTAATATTTTCTCATAAGATTATCAATTTTTTTCAAAAAAGACTTTAAGGTTTTCGTCTAACGGATTCATATGTCACAAAGAAAAATAATAAAAAAATATTATTAACTAAATAATTATTCCAAAAAAGACGATCGATCGAAAATTTCAGCGTCAACTATCCAACTCTTCTCGGTATATGGCCCGGCCCAATCAAGCAATTAGCTCTAAACTATGAGGAGCATAATCTTCAATTGTGCCTTAAAGCCCACTTCTTTTGTCCATTTTAGAGACTTACATAACAAAATTTCAACTAAAAGATAATAATAGTAACAAAATTGTGTTTTTTCGATTTAGTAATTTTCTTTATACAGAAACAACAACTAGGTTAAAAACATAGGCTAGAGTAGAAGGTTGAGAACAATATTTTTCTCTAATAAATGTAAATAAATTGAAAGACTCGTTTCAGAAACTGAATAAATTGTTTACCAAAATAAGAAAAGGAAAAAAAAAGAAGTTAAACTTTCTTATTAATTTAGTTATTAAAAGTCAGTAATAAATCATTCCAACCAAAAATAAATGGAATTTTTATCCCAAATATTAAATCCTTGAGAATACATTAATGTTGGTGACAAATAAAAGAAACAAGTCCTTGAAAGTTAAATGATACAAATATATATATTTTTAATTATTTTACTTAATAGGAGATATAGTTACCCCCTAAAACAAAAATGTAATAATATTTTTTATTTACAATAATTATCAGTGGCTTAATGGTAAAATTGCCTCTTTTTGGTAAGTAATCATGAAAAGGCCAAAAAGAAATCATGTATAAATCCAAAAATGGAAATAAGTCCAAAAAAGAGGTAAACACATCAATTTAGCTAAAAAGGTGTCTTGACTGTATCATTTTACTAAAATCCAATATTTAAACCTCATTTCATTTATATATAATCTTGGGTTTTCAGAGAGATTAGAGCAAATTATAAAAAATAAAATGGTTACATTAGCTTATGGAATTTTTGGTTTGTGTTTTCTAGTATTCTTTAGTATAGCAAATGCTAAATATTATCATTCACCATTGAAGTATTTTAATGTCAAGGATTATGGTGCTGTGGCTGATGACAAGAGAGATAATAGTGAGGTTTGTGTTTCTTGTTTGTATTGATTGTCAGTATTTGATTTTAAGCCACTAATTTTATTGAGATGTTTTTGGTACAGGCGTTTTTGAGGGCTTGGTACGATGGTTGTAGATGGGGAGGAAGGAGTGTGATTTATATTCCATATGGAACTTATAAATTGAGTGAGGTTTCATTTGAAGGTCCATGTAATGGTATGATGATATTTGTTATAAAAGGTGTTTTAAAAGCTCCAACACATATATCATTGTTTAGTACAAATACTTGGATTGGTTTTCGTTACATAGATAGGTTAGTTGTTAAAGGTGGTGGCTATTTGGATGGACAAGGTGCTGTTGCTTGGCCATATAATGATTGTTCAATAAACCCCAAATGCATGCCTCTTCCTGTGGTAAGTTTTCTCCCTTTTCAATTGTTTCGTAGAATTATTCGGTATCTGTGTTTGAAGATAGTAAATACTTTCTAGAATTAATTGAAATACTCACAAGCTTGTGAGTGGATACTTTCTAGATTTTATCGAAACACTCACAAGCTTGTTAGTGGACACTTTGTAGAATTAATCAAAACACTCACTAGCTTGTTAATGGATATTTCGTAGAATTAATTGAAACACTTACAAGCTTGTTTGTGAATACTTCGTAGAATTAATCGAAATACTCACAAGCTTGTTAGTGGATACTTTGTTGAATTGATCGAAACACTCACAAGCTTGTTAGTGGTAACTTCATAGAATTCATCGAAACACTCCAACTTCATAGAATTCATCGAAACACTCAACACCTTGTTAGTGGATACTTCATCGATTTAATCGAAACAGTCACGAAATTGTAAGTGAATACTTTGTAGAATTAATCGAAACACTCAGAAATATGTTCCTACATCATGATTATCAAAAATAAATTTCTTTCATTTTCGTAAGTGGTGAGTTGATTTTGAATTGAATGAATTCTTGCATAATTTTTATTTTTCTTGAAATATTTGGAAGTATATATCTTAGTTTCATGATATTTAGCTCGAGCGTCCGTTTGGATTAGTAATTAGTTTGAAGCACTGAAATTAGTTTTATAAATTAACTTTTTGTAAATATAAAAAAATTTAATAAATAAAAGTTAAAAGAATGAACGACGGATATGAACAGAAAAGAAAAGCAAATTAGTTTCGAAAAATATATTTTGAGAATTAAATAAATTATTTAAAATAAATAGTAAAGATTTTTATCAAAATAAAAGTATCTATAAATTAGGAATTAACATAAATAAGCTTTATTAACTTATAAGCTTAGTCAAACATATCTTAGAATTGAGAATTATGTCTACTCTTAATATCAAATGATAATTTAGAGGGTTTCATTTTTAAGTCTTTAAATCAATTTATTTTTTTTTCTCCTTAAATTTAGTTTACCTTGTTAGCACTAATATCTTTTTGTAATTGCGATTTTATAAAATCCCACAAAACATGCTACTACATTATTATGTCTCTTATTTCAAAAGTGTTTTTAAGGTAAGGTTATAAACTAAACATGGTATTTAATGATTATGTTTCTTATTAAGAAAATGTTTTAAGGTAAAGTTCTAATTACCAAATAGTTGTTATCTTCCTTATAGTTATTTCTTTCTTTTACAATTTTGAAATGTTTTTTAGAACCAAGGATCTATCGAAACTGTCTCTTTACTAAGGTAGTGGGAAAGTTTATATATACACTATCCTCTTTAGATCCTACCGTGTGAAATTACATTGGATGTTGATGTTGTTGTTGTTATTGAGTCCTGATCAAATCAGGGGTGACTCAATGTCTTTAAAAATGACGCATATGTTTTAGGCCTCCAAAATCAAAGGGCCTACTTTTTTAGTAATAGTAAAATTATATTAAGTTTTTGTCAACCAAAAAAAATAAAAATAAAGAATGTTTTAATTTGTTTCGAAACATTAAAGAATGTTTTTTTTATGGATCAATTTTTAAATTTAACTCCACATGATATGTTTAAGACCACAAGATTAAAAAATATTTTTGATATATATATATATATATATATATATATATATATATATATATATATCTTTAGTTTAAGATCATAAAAAATAAAACTTTTTTAATTAAAAAAAATTGAATCTCAATTATAAAAAAAAAATAAAAAAAATTTAAGTCTTCCATTTATTTTTGGCTTTAAGCCACTAATTAGCTTGAGCCGCCATTGGATTTTATATTCTCAAGTTTCACTTCATGTGAAAATTCTATTACTAGTAATTTTTAAAAAAAAATTAATGTATAAATTTTTTTTTAGTGTATATAACTATATGTTCTCTTACCCCAACCTACCAAAAAAAAAAAAATAACATTACTTTGAAATGATTGTACCTGAAGATTCGATTCAACACCTAGTAATTGCCTTTTTCATTTCTTTTTTCTAAAAAAAACAACATATCAATTTTTGCGGGGGAGAGTTACTCGTTTCACGTTTCATATGCTTGTTGGAGGTAACATGTAGTAGTTGTGATAATTTAGGTGTGCTCAAGCTGACACGACTCTATATACCTATCCTACAAGCTACTTGTTTCAATTGTCTTTCTTAATTTAGATGTTTCATATTTGTTACAATTCTGATGTTTCATCTTTGTGTAATGTACTAAACTAGACAATGAGATTTGATTTCGTGACGAATTCAAGAATCCATCATTTGAGATCAATCAACAGCAAGAACTCCCACATAAACCTCTTTGCTTGTGACAACGTAAACATAAGCTTTGTACGATTAACAGCTCCAGATGAAAGCCCCAACACGGATGGCATTCACATAGGATTATCAACCAACATCAAAATTTCAAGAACTGTCATTCAGACAGGCGATGATTGTATTGCAATGGTTACTGGAAGCAAAAACATCGATATCTCCAATGTTACGTGTGGACCTGGACATGGAATCAGCATTGGTAGTCTAGGTAGAACCCCTGGAGAAGTTGTTACAGGGATAAACGTGCGAAATTGCACATTTATTGGTTCTCAAAATGGTGCAAGGATCAAAACTTGGGCACCTTCTTTGTCTAGTGTTGCTTCTAATATATTTTTTGGTGATATCTACATGGAAAATGTCCATAATCCGATATTAATCGATCAACAATACTGTCCAACTCCATCTTGCAGTGATCAGCTGGTACGTCTGATCAATACATTTCATATAACCAATATTCATCTACAACTGAATTACTGAACCAGTGTTGTTTTTTTCAATGTTGTGTTAGGGACAGGACAACTCGAAAGTACAAATAAGCAACGTGACATTCAGTAATATATGGGGTACGTCTAGTTCAAAAGTTGCAGTCACATTAAAATGTAGCAAACTGGTGCCCTGTAAGAATGTGCAGCTTGACAATATCAACTTGAAATACCACGGACGAGGAGGACCAGCTACGTCTTCATGTTTGAACGTGATTGGTGATTCGTATGGAAGACAATCTCCTCCTAGTTGTTTATGATCGAGTTTTATCTTTGTCCATTTCATTTTCCATCGGTGTACTTTGTTAAAAAATAAACTCAGGATATATAAACTAGTATCAATGTTTCATAGGAAAAAGAAACAGAATTCTGTTCTCCAAAATGTGATTTAGTTTTTTTCCTTCAAAAGAAACAGGGGAAACCCTGTTTTTAGCCAAACTCAGTAAGTTTGGCTTACTCGTTAAATCTCAGTCATATAACTAAAAGAACATTCGTAACGAGTGACAATACTATTGAACTTTATAAAATTGAGTACTAGTACAATAAAATATCAAATGTCTACGTATTATGATGCCTTTTATTATTATTTTTTCAACTTCAAATTCTTTAACTAAAAATCTAGGACTTTGATAGAGTTCTTCCAGGTGCCCATGAATAAACCTCAGGATGTAAAGCCCCATTAGTAATTACACTCTGTGGCAAGCCATAGATATCCGGGACATCGACCTGATGACGTTGTTGAGTCTTCTGGTAATGTTGATTTTGAGCAGCAGTGGAAGCAACGAGATCATCATCGTCTAATGGCAAACGATCAAACGTTGCGTTCATGAACGTTGCAGCCATGATGATGACTGGTCCTGAGGCTATGAGTGCACCCACCACACCCCCACCAATTACCTGCCCCTGAGCCCCAGCTAAGTAAATTGTCAGCCCTGTTACCCCTGGTGGAGCAGGTGGTGGTAGGACTGACCCGAGTATGGAGAGGATTTCAAATCGTCCATGTAATGTCACAATGGACCCTGATGTAGCTGGTTGACGCAATGTCACGTTTGTCACACACCCTGTTGCACTTAGAACGCATATACCACGTTGCTTCCTCCTCGCGAAATTCACTAGGCTTTCGTTCACATCACACCCTGAATTTACCTCCATCGCGTGTGCTCTCAGGGCGTTAGCACTGTCCCTTGTGATTATGATTGGTGGTTTCGGCTTGTTCTTCGAGCCAGCTGGTCTGCCACGTGGACGTCTCACGGAGTCCCCATCGCGTACTTTTGGTAATTTAGCAGCCAACATTAAGCCACTTGTATCAACTCCAAGATTGTTGTTATCAATTTCTTGATTTTGGTTTATGGTCTCTTTGGTTACACAAGCCATTTTTTTTTACTTGTACTATTTGATTGATTAAACAGAAATTCAAGAGAATACAAAGATTTGGATTAAGAATCTGTGTTTATGTAGGGGATTTTGTGGGATATAATTAATTGAAGAACCAAAAAGAATGACTAAAGATTAGGAGATAGTTAAGTAAAGCCAATCAATATTAGTATAAATCATTGGTATTTTAGTTTATTAATCCAATTCCTAATTCTCAACAGATTACCCTTTCATGTTGATTGCCTTCACAAACATTACAACCAATATTTGCCTTAATTATACTCTACTTGCCTCACACTACATTGCAGAAATTAAGTGTAACAGAATTCATACAACTGCAAAGTTGATTTGCTAGAGTGTACTTTTTTATCGGAAAGTCAATTATATATATTGGGTGGACACAAATATAAATACATGTAGTTATCAAAATGTCATGATTTCACGTTGACTAAGTCCATGTCAATAAATAATTCGAAATATCTAAGATTTTTCTTAAAACAAGTCAGAATCAAGTAGCAATGATTTAAAGTACTTTTTTTTATATTAATTCGAAACGACAAAAAACTCGAGATATATAAAGTACATTATTTCCATTTCTAGTTGAATAGGGGGGAAACAGATATATTCAATTTAAAGTTAAGTAAACAAAATTTAATATTCAATTTTTGTAGTCAACAATATTTTCTATCTTGATATTTTATATACATCACTTATGAACCTTTTATTTTGGGTGCAAAAAATATAATTTCATATATTGTCGAACTTAATTATCAAATAAGTAACAAATAAATAATACATTAACAAAGAATAGAACAGTCATTCGAATACTAATCAATCTAGGATGGCATTTAGTAACATTATTTAAGACTGCTAGTGAGATTCGAAAATGAGAGCACTAGCTCATTTGAAATCCATTTAAGGGGTCTCAAACTGTTTCGTCACGACATTTTGTTATGTCAAGGATGTTCAAATATCTTATCTAATCATTTCGTGTATTATAATTTACTTGTATATATGGTATTTTTGTAACGAATATGCATGTGGCTTTGCCCCTGTTTAGATACACTCTCGATCTCCTACATAACAAAGCAAATGATCTCAACCTCTTGTAAGAACATAATGCTCTTAATAAAAGTCGAGAGAAGTGTTGAAAACATCTCTATACTTAACGAGGATCAAAAGATATATTTCACTCATTTTGCAAGATCGGAAATTAATATAAGTTCATTTAATCAAGTAAATATTTTTTTTTTAAACTGTCAATAATTTGAGAATAAACTGATAATTCATGATATTTTTCTCTTAATTTTTTAATAATTATAATTTTTATTAACGTAACACTTATTTTTTTTTTATCAAAAAAAAAAATCTATTTCTTCTAGGCAAAAGGAATCTTTTTGAGCCATATTGTCAAACAATGGCCTCAAATTTTTCACATATTCATTGACCTTTAAGAAGCATAAAAGTCTTCATGATATTTACCTTTATCCCCAATTTTCTTTTGGCTCAAACCTCGAAATATTTTGCCATCCCATTTTCAATTGTGATAAAAAGAGTAAGAAGGTGGTAGAAACGGCGCTATTATTAATTATTACTATTATTTATATAATATAGTCACTAACCACTATAACTCTATAGTCATTTGTAGTCTACATCAAATGCTTACCTCAAATTAAAATAATCAAATCCAAAGAAACAACCCAAGAATTCACTTTATTTGCACATTATTAAAAAAAGCCTAAAAAAATATATTCTTACTAGTTTTTTTTAAAAAAGACCCCTAAGAACTTTGAATCAATTGGTCAAAAGTATATCCTTAGACTAGTAGGATACTAAGAGATACTTGTGATCAACTTTAAATAGTTTAATTTACTGTGGGAGCAGTTGAATATTTGTGATTTTCCCTCCAGTTTACAAAAAGCTTCCCAAGAATTATATCTATTCAAATTTGATTTGTCTATCTTATTTTCTTAATTTTGTTTAATTTTTTTTCTATTGAAATTTTTTAATTTCAATTCTTCACGTGATATATTTAAAAGTTGAAAATTTTAATAATTTAATTAGTTGGTTATCTGAACTCTCGATTCCCCACATTATAATTTCTTCTCACCCCTATTTCTGTTGTAAAACAAAGATATGTTTAAAAATATAAATTAAAGAATATTTTAATGGTGAAACTATCTAAACACAAGCACTTCTATAATTTTTACTAATATTCCCTGTGATTTGAAAAAATTATATTATATCCTACTTATTAATGATTTCATATCATATTTCAAATAAGATACACCTAGATACATATTTTTTTGCTATCAGATACATTGAAATAGGGAGAGAGGCGAGCTAAAATAGAAAGGAAGACGAACAAGATTTGTCTATGTACTCAGATACATGCAAATTTACTTTAATACGGTGAATTACACATAATCTTAACCTCATGTATGCCAAAAAAACACGACGCAACAAAATCTAGTAAGATTTATAATATTCTAAATTAGCATGTATCTACGTAATTAACTAATAACTTAGTTGAAATTTTATTACATTTTTTTATTATATGTTTTACTTATTTTTATTTTAATAATAAGATGTAATTTTCTTTTTAACTATATTAAAATTTGACGAATAAATTAAAATAAGCTTAAATTAAAGCCACAAATATTGCCGCAATTATAGTAAAAAGTACATATTTAGCATCTTTTCTTTTCTGCTCTAATAGAATTGTAGATAAAGTCCTTCAAATTCAACAAGACATGCATGCTTGCAAAGGATTTTTCTCTCTTTTTTAAAAATTTTAAAATAATAATTTTGCTATTATTAAATTCTTTCACTATCAAGAATTTAATGCTGCCACTCATCAATTCTCAAATCTCAATTACCATGAAGTAACAAAAGGCCAAAATTGCCCCCCCATACCATCCAAAATTGTCATTCCCTACACCTTTGACACTCTAATTGGTAGTTAACAAATCTTATTGTATTCTATTTTCCTTTAAATGAATAGAATATTCATTCTGGCGTAAAATAGATGAACTTTGTGTATCTAAATTATTTTTATAAAGAAATAGGAGAATGCATAAGTACCTCTCAAACTATATTTTAAATCTCAGAGATATATTTATATTATACTATGATTTTGTTATCCTTAAATTTATTTTATAAGTAATTTTCTATTATTTTTCGGCTTACATGGTAATAATTTGAAAAAAAATGTCAACCAGCGTTGGCTCCACAAGATAGTGTCACAAAGGTCTAAAAGGGTAGAAAATTATTAATAAAATAAGTTCAGAGGGTAATAGAACATTAGTATAATATAAGTGTGTTTTTGAAATTTTAGAAATAGATTGAGGAGGTATTTGTGCATTATCACTAAAAAAATAATAAAATTTATCACTTCAATATCTAATTATAGTTTAAAACTATCTTGTGTTGGAGCTCCTTGGGGGAATTAAGGGCAAAATAAGATTATTTTTCTAACGGTGAATTAATATTAATAAAGATAAAGTCATTCTATTTTGAATAGTAAAAGGACAAATTCAACATATTTTCTATGACAAGGAAACAGTATGTGATGCCTAAACTATTTAAACCTGATCAAACTTTAATCAGTAGAAAACATGAAATTAGCTACGAAATTTATTATTAATAATTCCTAGCTAATCCGTAGCTTAATAGAATTAACATGTACTAACTTGTGTTTCATTGCAACAAAATTTGCATTAATGTAGATAGATAAAACTAGGCCAAAGTCATATGCGGCCACTCAAACTTGTCCCGATTATTCATTTAGACACCTCAACTAGACGTACTACCTATTGAACACTTCAACCATTCTGAATTTGAACCATTTGAACATTTTTTCGAGAATAAACAAAAAAAGAGGGTGTGTGAAATACACTCACGCTGACATGTCAATTTGACCAATTAAATAATGACATGTGTTATTTTTTAATCCAAAAAATTATTTAAACATTATATTATAAAGTAAAAAAATTTAAGAAATTATTTTAAAGTAAAAAAAAATGAGAAAAAAAAAACAAAACTTAAACACCACTTCCCTGCCCCTTCAACAGGAACAAAACATACATTTCCTCTAACTCCATTAATGGTGACCCTCCCCTCCCCTCCTTGTACAGTTCCATCTTTAACCCAACATTTTTTTTTTTCATCAGCTTTTTTATTAATTATAACTTTTTACTTCATCTCGTTTTTTAGGTAGAGAAAGATGGGCAAAAAAATCTCTCCAAAAAAATTTATAAATGAAACAAAATGTTAAGAATTTTAAAACCATTAGAATGGTGGGGGAAGAAGATAAACACTAAGACTAAGAATTTTGAAATCATTAGAATGGTGGGGGAAGAAGATAACCATTGGTGTATGGGGATGGGGGTTGGGTTGGGGTTGATAGGAATAGGGAAGAAGAAGAACTGTTCTTCTTCTTTTTTGTTATTTTTTTTTTAAAAAAATTAACTTAGGGGTATAAAGGGTATAAATTAAGAAAAAAAAAAGAAAAATATTATTTTTAATAAATTCACGCGCTCAAGGAAAGTGAATTACACGTTTTTGCCATGTCAGCATTTTGTGTCTAATAGGAATGACTTTTGAACAAATAAAGTGTTCAATTGGCACAAGGATTAGTTGAGGTGTCTAAATGAATTATGCGGACAACTTCGAGTGGCTGGAGATGACTTAGGCCATAAAACTATATGACAAAAAAAGTTTATGTATTTTATGGATATTCAGTTAGCAAAAGTGGGCCTATATTATGCGTGAGAAAGCAAGAACCAGTGGGGTTTAATACTGAAAAATTTAAGTGTCCTACCTACAATAACTCTGAGAAGAAGAAAATAAAGTAACATATTACCAACTTTGTACTAGTTGTGTAATTGCTTTGGAGACATGAATATTTGAGACCATGTGGCCTTATATATATATATTATTATTTCTTCCTAAGTCTTTATCTTTAAGGGAAAAAAAACATAACAATTGATAAGACACCTTGGCTAAAAGATGTGAAGAAATAGAAAGATTAGATAACTATCTTACGTATGTATACCATGTAGTTGGTGTTTCAATGATCATTACAACAACCCAACCAAGAAAATAGATGTAATGGGATGATTATTGTGATGTGTTGTATACTTTATGTATACGTCCCCACTTCTTAGTCAGCTAGCTAACTGTTGCGTTCGCCTCCTTCTTTTTAGTTATTAACAGTAGAGTATTACTAGTATAAAATAAGAAAATTTATTTCAGATAATCATGTTTTTAACTATGCAGATGTAAAATGGATAAGAATCAGACCTTTTTGGATAAATTATTCAAAGTCGTGACTATATAAGAAAATAATATCCTATATATGGATAATTACTACACCTTTTGTGTTTAGCTAAGTTCAAAGAGCATTTTACATTGATAGTTGTTCGTTCAGTTGATTCGCATAGCAATTGATTCAAATACTAATTAACGATATGACAATCTCATGTTCAAGCTGAAAACGTCATTTGATGTATTGAAAAGAGTTAAACATTTATAATTTAAAAATTCTTAGAATTCGTCATAATCACAGTTGATTCTTAGCAATGAAAATCTCCTCCTCTAACAATAACAACGATTTTTATCTTTACCGATCCTGATAAGGTAACACATTATTTCTCTCTTGTCTCTTGTAAATTATGGTTGAGTGAGGGCATATTTGGAAGAGTGTAATCAACACAAATATATTGAAAGGAGACCACAACTCCACAAATGCACATGACACAATAATAAGTGAGAGCAATAGAAGCATGCATCATCACTTGGTTGGCCTTCCACCAAGTGTGGCTAATTGATCATTGGCTACTATAATTTTTTTTATAGTCCCATTGAAATAGTATAAAGTTCCAAAATCCAAATCACCAAACAACAAACAAAAAAAAAGTTAAAATTTGAACATATCATCATCATCATTACTTTCATCACTACTTCAACCCCCCCCACACTTTTTAAAAAAAAATTTTACAAACAATTCCCTCTTCTTTACTTATACTCCTTCCACTTCCCTCTCCCCCCCTTTTTGTACCTTTTTCTTCTTCCTCCCCCTTGTTATGTCTCAACTTCCCTTTACTCAACTCTCTCACCTAATATCTCTTTCTCTCTCTTTTTTATTTGAATTTCTCTCTCACTACACAAACCTCTTCAAAAGAAAAAAGGGATTGTAGTTGTAGTTCTACTCAATATTGGTATAAACATATACATATATGCACAAAAGTATTATTATGATTCGTTATCGTGAGAGCGAATTTTGAAATCGCAACATAGAAATTTCAGCACAATGAGTAGAAGGATTCTCAGGAGTTTTTACATATTCATCCAAATTTGTTTTCTTCTTATATGTTCAGGTACCCATCTTTTTATCTTCTTATGATAGTGATGCATACTAATTGACAAATTGTCAGCTTTATGAGATAATAACTATTAGTTGAATAAATAACTGTTCGAAAAAAAATCAAATATTATGCTTTTTTTTTTGTTACAGGGTATCTTATTTTTTCTGTTTTTATGTGGAAAAATGATTCTATTTCTTGTAGAGTACTTTTTTATAGGGTGTTAATCTTTTAGCCCATTTCCATTTGAGTACTATCTTAAAGAACATTGATGTTTTAGTCATAATTATTGAAATTATAGTATAGTTTGCATGTGAATGAAGTTTTAATTTTGAATTCACTGTTTGAATTATTATACAGAGATCAAGTGATTGACTATTAAACTTTCCCCTTTTTTGAAAAAAGATAATGATTATTAATTTCATCTTTTTTTGACTCTCCCATCCATCTTTTACCTTTGCTCATTATGTTCCTTCAAAATTTTGAATGTCTACAGTGCCCATTTTTTCCTTGTCTAATCAAATCCTTTGGGGCAAACAATTTCATATCTAGAGCTCAAACAGAAGTCTAATGTTTTCGCGTTTTGATCGAGGAAGCATCAAGGGTAGAAAGTAGTAATAATTACATGAACAGAAATAATTTCATTCCAATTGGTAAAAGTTAAATAGGATGTCACTTTCATTACTTTTAAGCTGTTTACATAATTACAGTGTCCCTAACTTTTTTTTCGTTCATTACTTTTATCTAATGAAACAGTTACAATCTTATCTAAAAACTTAAACTGTTAACGAAAAACATATTTTTAGTTTAACTCATAACATATTGAATTGTGCGATCATAACGCACTTTTATATTATTGTTTTGTAACTTTGCAGGTTCAAATGCTACACATACAGGACATAATTCCAAGTCCATTTCCAGTAAGCAAAGGGACATAACAACTCCAATAACAACAGTTCCAACTGGAACTCCTCTCACCACTACTCCCACTATAACTACTCCAGTACTGAATCCAACAATCTCTGATCCCGATTCGACCTCTAACGGTCCTTCCAATCCTGTACTGACACCATCTGTAACCAATTCCCCATCATATTCATCAGGATCAAGCAGCTGGTGCGTGGCGAGTCAAGCTGCCTCACAAACAACCCTGCAAGTCGCTTTAGACTATGCTTGTGGCTACGGTGGCGCTGATTGCTCTGCCATTCAGACTGGTGGCAGTTGCTACAATCCCAATACGCTTCGCGCTCACGCGTCCTTTGCATTCAATAGTTACTATCAGAAAAATCCAATTCCTAATAGCTGCAATTTTGCTGGTGCAGCTGTTACTACAAACACTGATCCTAGTAAGCTAACTATTCCCTTCAGTCCAAAATCAAATTCGAAAAATTCACTCTGTTACATGTTAGTAATCCAAATTTCCTCATTTGATTCGCGTGTGCAGGTACTGGCTCATGTCAATATCCATCAACAAGGTGAATAAATTTGTATTACTTTTTGCTGTCTCGAACCTACAATCTCAGGATTGGAGGTAGAGAGTGCTTACCATCTGAGCAACACGCTACAATCTACTCTTTCATTCAAATTAGCCTTATAATAATGCAATATTTTCTTATAAATTTTGTGAATTGCAGCACAAGTGCATCCATTTTGAATACGACGAATTCAAGTGGTGCAACAGTATTTGGCGCTGGGCCAATTACGCCTACTACTTCAGCAGCTGTCTCACCAAATATCATCCTGAATAATTACCATCACATTTTTTTTTATCTCGTGATACTGCTAGCAGACTATCATAACATCCTCTGAAGCCGATTTTTTTCATGGCAATTGTGGAGAACAACTTACTGCTGCTCGATTTACGACATTGAGTTAACAGTAATGGTGTGATCAGTGATGTCAAATTGGTAACAAGCTGTTGCTTTTTTTCAAATCAATTTGCTGAAATGACATGTTGATGTTGATGATGCTGGATTTGTAGTGTAGCTACTTTGTTAGCTAGAAACTAAAGGTTTCTTATAAGTTTTGTAAAAGCATATAGGACTAATAAATGTAGTTATGTGGATAAAAGAATATGATACACATTGCTTTTTGTTTTGCTAGATCGGAGAAACAGTGACAGAGTCGGAATTTTTTTTCTCTGAATAATTTTAAATGTACGAATATATTTATGGCTTAGACAACAGAATCTAACTTGGGGAATTGTGTAAAAAGGAAGAAGTTTCCACTGGCAGATTGTGAATAGCTGATGAGAAGATGTGAGAGTTGCAAATCTGAAAAAATAAAAGCAAAAGAAAGAGAGAATAAGAAAAGCAAAAAGGAGAAAGAAAACAGAACTTAAATGATTTGTGGTTTAAATTTGAGTTTATTTAGAGTATATTCAAGTTTCACAGATAGAAAATTGAATGATAAAACTCATTCAAATTACAAGTATTAGTTAATAATACATACATTCTATCCTTTGCAAATCGTCATTAAATTTGATTTTGCTCTCAATTTTTCGAAAGGTCCAAATCTGCTCTTCATCTATTGAAATTAAAATAGACGTCGTTTTTTGGCGACCCTCAATTTCTGCAGGAGGAACTACAATTTCGTTGATGAAGTCCAACATTGGTTGTGGGGAGGGTTAAATTGGTTCCTGTTTTGAGCATTCTCACCTCTTGAACTAGCTTTTAAGATTGAAGTAAATTAATTATTTACATTGGTATATTTAAGGAGTGATACAATGTGTATTTATGTATCTATGTTTCAGTTTCAAAGCTAATATGTATATATGTGTAGGTGGTAATTGAGCCGGTTGAGTTAAATTTTGGCGGATCAAATGGGTCAAGATAATAAACGGGTAAAGACCCATCCCAATCAAAATTTGTTTGGGCCAAAATGGATTGGATCAAAACGAGTTAGTAATGGATCATAACCCAATCCGTGCAATTTTTAGTATGTTTCTATAGCATTATTTGTTATTTTACAAGTTTTTAGTACCTAATTAATATTTTTCATTGTAACTATACATAACATATAAAATAATATAAAAATTAAAAATATTTTGTTAAGATTTTTCAAAAATCAATTAAGCTTACATATCAATCTATTTTTTAATGAGTGGGAATGGGTTGGGTTGAAATGATTGAGCTAAATTGGACGTTCAATAATCAATCTAAACCTAACTGGATTGGAACGGTTTGAGTTTGATTTTGTCACTCCTATCTGTGTGTTTGTGTGCGAGCTTGGGAGAGAGGAGATTGCGTATATACGATATGAGTATCTCAATTACAATTGTGATACAAGTTTCATTTGAGATATGGTGTGTTGTCTCTCTCATGTGTCTCTCCTAATCTCACTCGCTCGCCTCTCTCCTCTTTAAGACTAATGCAATTAATTGTAATAGACACTTGATAATAATGATCCAAACTAAAGCTATTTATGAAAAAACTTTGTTATAGAATCTGTAGAGGCCCAGGACCAGAAGAGCAAGCCCATGGTCTGGACCCTGGTGGATGACCACAGCCCACATATAAGAGTGGGCCAAACAGTATCACAAATTCCAAAAATCATCTCTGTGATACCACAACTATATTCATAAAATATTGTGTCATGAGATGGCCTTATAATTGGCTTTAGAATTAGTGTATTCCCACCATCTAAGTGAGAGGCTAAGGTACTGAACTCAACAGCTATACATGTATAATGATGTATTCTCACCGTCTATGTTTATTTGTTCAGGTTTGATTTAACATATGTACTCTTTAAGAAGTAAGAAATAAAATGGTAATTTACTATATTACTCCTAATTACACCATTATAAGTCATTTAAATGTTTAAAATAATTAATAAAAGTAAAAGAAAAGGTAATAAAATAATAAATTAAGTATCTCTTAATTTTCAAATTAAATAAATAAAAATGAACGAATGAAGTAATATACATAAATAGTTAAACAGGTGGGTGTCTGAGAACAATGAATAACAAAATTATGGGGCATGACACAACTACAGCTAGTAAAGAAAATATTACGTCATTCGCACCTCAAGACTTGGGCAAGACATCGAAATATGCAGGGTGCACCTCCTTAGATAGAAAATTATGTTATTCATACAAGTTGAATTCCTTAACTTTTTCATGTGCTTATTTCTTTTATACATTGAATTTTCTTAGTGAAAGATTTTCAAATAATATTTGACTCACGTTTCTGAGAAATTATTACTCCATCGTCTATTCCATTTAAGGTGTGTTGGTCAAATATTGACTTGGATGACTTCTTGTTCAGAGGAGTACCAAGCCTGGTTAAAGGATTCGTTCGAAAATTGTGTGTTAAGAAACTGAATTGGAGAAACAAAACTCCATTGAAGAGTAAAAGGAAGAACAGAGAAGCAGTGAAGAAGAGGAGGAAAAATCTGATATTGAAAACTTTCTGTACTAATGCTATCTACAAGCATATATAATGACTCAAAACCCCAACTAATTTACTGACTTTTCTAACAAACTAACTAACTAACTAACTAACTATATTTACACTCTTAACAATGTGTAATTACAATTAGTAATGCTAGGGAACTTGTACACATTTAGTTAGTTCTTTTACACCCCCCTTCAAGCTAGGAGCTATGAATATGTTCTTCATTCCTAGCTTGGACATTAGATACTTATGATGGCCTTTTCCAAGTGCCTTGGTAAGCATATCTGCAGGCTGTTCTGAAGATGGTAGATAGGCAGTGATAAGCATTCCATCCTTGATCTTCTCTCTAATGAAGTGACAATCAATATCTATGTGTTTTGTTCTTTCATGAAACACAGGATTGGCTGCAATTTGCAATGCTGAAGTACTATCTGAATGAACAGACACTGGTAAAGAGATATCAACTCCTAATTCTTGAAACAAACCAACAGTCCAAACAATCTCTGCAACAGTTGAGGCCATGGCTCTGTACTCAGCCTCAGCTGAACTTCTGGAAACTGTAACCTGCTTCTTAGACCTCCATGAGATAAGTGATTCTCCATATTTGATTAAGTAACCAGTGATTGACCTCCTTCTGTTTATGCATGAACCCCAATCAGCATCACAAAATACTTGTAAACTATCTCCCCCAGTTGATGACATTAGAATTCCCAAACCTGGTTCTGTCTTCAAATACCTGACCAGTCTGAGTGCTGAATTCATGTGTGAAACTTTTGGTGCATGCATAAACTGACTTAGACATTGAACTGCAAAAGATATGTCTGGTCTAGTGGTGGTGATATACAATAACCTTCCAATCAATCTTTGATAACTTGCAGGATCCTCAAGAAGTGTATCATTATGTGAAGAGTCCATGTGATCATCATATTCTGTGGAAGTGAGTTTTAGATTCATTTCCATAGGTGTTGATACTGGTTTAGCTCCTGATAATCCCATATCAGCTAGTAACTCTAAAGTATACTTCCTCTGGTGTATGAGTATCCCACTGTCACTTCTAGCAAACTCCAATCCAAGAAAGTATCTTAGTTCTCCTAAGTCTTTAATCTTGAATGCATGTTGCAAAGCTGCTTTAGTTTCATGAATCATATTGGAATCATTTCCTGTTATTAGTAAATCATCTACATACACTAATACCACTACTAATCTGTTGTCCTTCCTTTTAGTGAACAAAGAATAGTCTCTATTGCTCTGAATGAATCCTGAATCAATCAAGGTAGTAGTTAGTTTAATATTCCACTGTCTTGAAGCTTGTTTAAGGCCATAAAGAGATTTCAACAATCTGCAAACTTGATCACTGCCAACTTTTCTATTAAGACCTTCAGGGGGTTTCATATATACTTCTTCATATAAATCTCCTTGTAAAAATGCATTGTATACATCCATCTGATGTATTATCCAGTGATTAGCAGCTGCAATAGATACAACAGACCTCACAGTTGCCATCTTCACCACTGGAGAGAAAGTTTCTTGGTAATCAAATCCTTCCTTTTGATTGTACCCCTTAGCAACTAGTCTAGCCTTGTATCTCTCTACACTTCCATCTGCATTATATTTGATCTTGTATACCCATTTACAACCTATAGCCCTTTTATCCTTAGGCAATGTCACCAGTTCCCATGTGCCACTATCTTCTAGTGCTTTGATTCATTCTTCATAGCATCTATCCATCTAGGATCTTGTACTGCCTCTAAGTAACTTGATGGTTCAGTTTCAACAGAAAACTTTGAAACAAAACTTTGATATGTAGGTGATAATCCTTCATAGTCTAAGACTGATGCAAGAGAGTAATTACACTTCTTAGAACCAGCTGTGACTACATAGTCTTTGTGCCAAACATGAGGCCTAGAGTTTCTGCTTGATTTTCTTAAAGGTGATGGAGTAATGTCACATGAAACTTGTGATAAATCATTTACACAATCCTCACAATTCTGAGAAGAAGGAGAAACACTGTCTTGGCAAACAGTTGAAGAAGTAGAATCTGCAACTAGGACATCATAATCAAACATATCTGATGGATGTACTTGCTGAGTCTGTTTAGGAGTGTGATCATGAAAAGGAAAAACTGTTTCCAAGAAAGTTACATCCCTGCTAATGAAGAATCTCTTATTTTCCAAATCATACAGCTTGTATCCTTTTTGAGTCGTACCATATCCCATCAAAACAACTCTAATTGCCCTTGGACTAAACTTATCATGTGTAGTAATGTTAGTGGCAAAACACATACATCCAATGACTCTCATGTAGTCTAAAAGAGGAGGTCTTCCATATAATCTCTCAAAAGATGATACATTCCCTAAAGTTGTAGAAGGAATTCTGTTCAACACATGAGTAGCAGCATGAATACATAATCCCCAAAATTTGTCAGGAAAACCAGCTTGAAATTTGATAGCTCTTGCAGTTTCTAAAATATGTCTGTGTCTTCTTTCCACTACCCCATTTTGTTGAGGTGTATATGGACAAGAACTCTCATGAATGATGCCATGAAGTTTAAACAAATCATCACAATTGGTATTGAAGAATTCAGTGCCATTATCAGATCTTATCCTTTTAATCTTTTTATCAAACTGAGTTTCTATTTCATCAACAAATTGTTTTAGCAAACTAACAACATCAGATTTAAGTCTCATTAAGAAAGTCCAAGTCCATCTAGAATAGTCATCAACTATAGTAAAAAAATATCTCATACCATCATATGTTTCAACTCTATAGGGACCCCAAACATCCATATGTAGAAGCTGAAAAACACATGTAGAACTACTAGTACTGTGTGGAAAAGGCAATCTTGTCTGTCTAGCAAGAGGACAAATATCACATTTATGTAAAGCAAACTTATTACCAAACTTGTGAAATGATGAAATCTTTCTGATGACTCCCATGGGAACATGTCCCAACCTTTGATGCCATATATTTGCATTTGTCTCCACACTCTGAATGGTTGTCATGCAATGCTGTGGTTGTAACATCTTGTTGTGATTATACTGACCATGCTGAGAGTAAAAAGTGTAAAGTCCATCTTCCTCCTTACCAATCATTCTCACCTTCCCAGATCCTAGGTCCTGTAAAACACAACAACTTGGGTAAAATGTGACACAGCAATTCAAATCTTTTGTCATTTGAGACACTGACAGAAGATTGAATTTGAAAGCTGGTACACACAATACTCTTCTAAGAACATCACCTCCTCCTATGTGACAATCTCCAACATGTGAAACCTTGGCAGAAGTACCAGTTGACAGCTGAACTTGACCTGCATTCTCTACCATAACTGAATTACATAAACATGTATGGTCTCTTACTATATGATGGGATGCTCCAGTGTCTATAATCCACTTCAGAGAAGCATTTGAAGACAAATGATTACCTGTCATATTTGCTGTACCACTTATATCTTCAAGTTTAGTTTGATCAAGCATTTTGAGTAATTTCTGATGTTGCAATGGAGTGAACAAAGACATCTGAGAATTGTAATGTGAAGAAGGGATTTGAGATTCATTGTTATGTGAAGAAGAAACACTTGGAGACTGTATTTGCATCTTATTAGAGAATGATGACTGCATCATCTGAGGCATCTGAGAATTGTAAGATGATTGAACTGATTCTGTCTTATCACATTGATACTGTTGAGATACATGTCCTGCATTATAGATAGAATTCCCAACAACAATTGTATCTCTTTTGCCTTTGTACTCAGCAAGATATCCAATTAGTTTATAGCAATTACTCTTAAGATGGCCAGTTTTGTGACAGAAATCACACTTTAGAAGTTTATTACAATCACTTCTCATGTGACCTTTGATATTGCAGTAATCACAAAGAGCATTTGGATTATAAGATCTTCTAGGTTTATGACCACCAGGACCAGAATTAGATGTAAACATTGCAGTAGGAACCATATCAGACATTACTCTACTTGATCCAGCTACCATTCTTTGGCTTTCATCTTGATTAACCATAGCATATGCTTGATTGATGCTAGGAAGTTGTGGCATTAACAGAATTTGGCTCCTAGCCTGACTATAATTATCATTAAGCCCCATTAGAAACTGTAACATTCTCTGATGTTGTGATTGCTCAAAAAATTCTTTAGATCTAGAACATGTACAAGCTGGAGGAGGCATTATAGAATCATATTCATCCCACAAATCCTTCAATCTAGAGTAATACAATGACACAGACGAAACACCTTGAACAAGAGTAAAAATCTCCTTATGCAGCTGAAAAATACGAGAGCTATTTACCTTGTTAAACCTTTCCTTAAGATCTTCCCAGATCAAGTATGAATTTGAGCAATAGAGAACTCCACTGTGAAAATCTTTACTTACATTGCACAATATCCACGAAACAACTATGGCATTACAACGATCCCAAAGTCGAATCAAATCCCCTGTGAACTGTGTCTTCTTCACTGTTCCATCGATAAATCCAACCTTATTCTTTCCAAGCAAAGCAAACTCCATAGCCTTGCTCCATAAGGTATAGTTATCACTTCCAGTGAGTAAGATCCCAACATTCAACGATCCAGGTGAATCTGATGGATACAGATACAAAGGATGAAGATGATCGAAAGAAGGAGCTGAAGCTGGTATGGAAGTTGCTGAAGCAGTTCCTTGAACCTCCATGAAATCGAAGAAGAAGAAAATCAACTGATAAGAAGAAATTCAACTGAAATAGCAAAATCCTTTACTGGATGTGTAGGAATTGTTCAAATCCAGGCTCGTGTGGCTCTGATACCATGTTAAGAAACTGAATTGGAGAAACAAAACTCCATTGAAGAGTAAAAGGAAGAACATAGAAGCAGTGAAGAAGAGGAGGAAAAATCTGATATTGAAAACTTTCTGTACTAATGCTATCTACAAGCATATATAATGACTCAAAACCCCAACTAATTTACTGACTTTTCTAACAAACTAACTAACTAACTAACTAACTATATTTACACTCTTAACAATGTGTAATTACAATTAGTAATGCTAGGGAACTTGTACACATTTAGTTAGTTCTTTTACATTACGTTGTAAATATAAATCAAATTTTTAAAGGATTAGTTTGCTCGTTAGGTGATTGCAAAATTTCTATGAGGTAATTCTGTATTCAAGTCTTACTATCCTCATTTTAATTTATTTTACTACAACCATTGACACGCCCATAATGAAAATTCTGAATCCGTCACTAACTGTACAATGTTGCATGTTTTGACTCGCATGGGGCCGATAATTGTTCCCTCTATCTTTATAAAAGCGAATAAGGCTCGCATATAATACAAGTCTCTAAACGTTATTAGTAAGATTACGCTCAATATGTATTACTCTTATGCAAACATTATTCGTAAAATTACGCTCATTGTTACTTTAAAGCTACAAATATCTAAAACTAATTATTCAGCACATGCATGCCAAGAACAATAATGATACGTATACCCCTTATAAATATATTACACGTGAATTATTTAAAAAAAATATGTCTCATAAGTCTTCATCTACCTAAATTTCAACAGTCTTACGTCAGAATATTTAAGTTCGTGTACGTTATGGTTTCATAAAACGTAAAAACTAGTAATATAAAGCCATGTGCACCGAATGGGTGTATATCATATGATAATATAGATATTCGTATTAATTGGTGTATAGTATCACCTCTCAATTGATTTGAAAAACAATTTAGTGAGTGAGTAGTTAATGTTAAGGGTAATATATGAAAGAAGTTAGAAAAAATAATGATTTTTTTTTAAAATAGACAATGAAATTTTGAAATTTTATTTTTGTTGTATCGAAAAAGTAAAAATATATCAAAAAAAATTATACCGTTTTGTTATCTTCTTCAAAACAAATAAAGTATGAAATATTATGGTATGGGTGTTTTAGTTGTTTACTTATTTTGCTCAGACGTACATATGAAGGCAATGAACGTATCATATCATTGATGCATGCACTATCAAGATGCCTTGTCTTTTCATCTGCTGTCGATTATTTGTATTGAAGTCTGAAACCTTACCATGAGTGAAAAATGCTCCCTATAATGATAATGTCATATTCAAGAGAATTAATCGACTTCGAATGAACTATTTAAATAAAAGAATAAAATCATATATAATTAGATAGCTGACGATTTAAAAATGAATTAAATATGAATATCCATTTTATGTTGAGAAGCAATTGTTTCTTTTACGTTTATTAATCTACTATAATTATATGATATTTACTTTTTACCAATTACTGTGTTTATCAATTAATATTCACTTCTCATCTTATTATTTTTTATATATATGTTCTTGTTTTATGAAAATCTGAATCTATTTTGATTTTTATGAACGAATTTAATATTTTATTTATTTTTGTTAATATTCGATCTGATCCGCTCATTTATGTTTTCTTGATCTTTCATAGACTATATATAATCAAGTACTCCTATATTTTTTATTTTTTTGGGAGCTAATATTATACTCCACAAGATGTACTATATATGAGGTTGTGTAGACTACATTTATTAATAATGACAAATATTTTCAGAAGAGGAAAATACGAGTCAGGAAAATCGGACTACGTACTCTGTGATTAATTAGGTCTTCAAGTAGGGGTTGAGCTAACTTAAAGACTACGAAATTCGGAAAAATTATATTATTTATAAATAATTGGAAATATTTTTCATCTATATATTATAAGTGTTAAATCCTCTTTGTTAGTTCGTGTGATTAGTAATACTCTATATTTTGATTTTTTTAATGAAAATTATGACTCCGTTAATATTTCTTTTACAGTGTAAAGGGGCATGCAATTAGATTGATCGTATTGAAGTAGATATATTTTGTAGGATCCGGCTTCTCTCCATTTCTTTTCTCTCCATTTTCTCCAAGTTCCTAGGATTAATGACACGTGTCATAGGTTAAAATAAATGGTTAAGATTTAATTTTTCAAAGTTAACCTCTAACCATGATTTAGTTAATAAATACATTATATATTAAGTATTAAAAATTATTATAATATAACTTAGCAACATATTATCTTGTCCATAAATATAGAGAAAAAAAATTCTCTTCCTAAATTTCTATCATATGTATTGGTATCACCATATTTGTAATCTTATTATGAAATTGAAATTAGTTTGTTAAAATTGTTTGATTATCTCTAGGTAATTTGTTAATCACGGATTAATATGCTTTTAACAAAAGATTACAATGAAAATATTATATAAATGAAAAAAAAAGATCCTATGATAAAAAAAAAGGATAAAAACTTTTTTTTCCCTATATTTATGGACAAGATAATATGTTGTTAAGATTGTGAGATTATGATAATTTTAATACTTGATATATAATGTACTTATTAACTAAATCATAATTAGAGGTTAACTTTGAAAAATTAAATCTTAACTATTTATTTTAACCAATAACACGTATCATTAATCCAAATAAAAACTTGAAGAAAATGAAAAAGACCCGAATCCTATTTTGTACATGCTCATTTTAATGCACTAATGCTGAATGTACAAGACTAGTCAATTAATATATATAGACAAACAAAACCTAGCTGGAGAAGATTTTTTTTGTGTGCATATATTGGCTTAATATAAGGAGGAATTAATCATAATATAATTTCTTCAACTACCAGCAGCAGTATGATGGCCCTATTTCTTTTAAATTTTAATGATGACACATTTTCGAAAAGCTGTCCACTACAATCAAATTATTAACAAGACTTATCACAATCATTCAATATTTACAATCAATGTAAAAAAATAAACGCTGTGGACGGAAGCAGAGGCCGAGCTAGGCAGGGGACTAAAGATAATCTCAATAATTTATGAGATATTAGGATCAGATTTATCTCAAATCATTGTTCACTAATGTTAGATGTCGTCTATGTTGTAGTATTCACGATCCAGTTAAATAAAGTCTGAATGTGCGAGAACTTTAAAAAGCCTCACATTGAAAAAGAGAAGGGAAATTGATTTTTTTTATAGACTTGGACAATCTTTTCTTCATACACTAACTTTTGCAATTGAGTTAGATTCACGATACTTTTTTATCGATTGAAAGTGAAAATTAATTTATATATCCTTTAACTTTTTTGTATATTTATCTTTTTATATTTTTAATTAATTAATGAAAATTTTGAATCAATTACTTTCGAACTAAATGACGATGGTTCTGTTTTAGGGAATCTAAAGAATTGTGTGGGATCGGATAGATTTATGTTTATGCCCTACATTGCCAAATTTCACATTTTAGTTTTTATGTTTTTGTCCTATTTTTTCTTATTGTATTTTTTGTTATTTTATTATTTAAAAATAATTTAATTTATTTTAATTTTATTCATAAGTGAGTGATGTTTCAATTATAACATGACTAATACGTTTTATTGATTTTTTTTTTATAAAGGTAGGTTAATTCTAAAATAGGATTAAAAAAATAATAAATCTTAAAGAATTGTGACTCTTTTATCGTTGGTCATTTTAAAAAAAAAAATTACAAATGTATTTCTTATAATTTTTGTATTATTATACTATTTTACTACATTACAAATTAAAAAAAAAAAAGATTCATGGGGCTATCTTATGTGTCCCGTGCCTCCAAACTTACGCATCAAACTCATGCTAAGTATAATATCTTGCCGACACTCCATTTTTTAAAACATTGCTTGGAAGAATTTTGATACACGTACAATCCTAAGGGGTCGTTTGATAACTGACTAGAGTAACGTAGGTATTTATATTAATATTATTGTGATATATTAGTTATAACAATATATATGCGTATATTTTTTATTCAGTTTTAATAATTTAGTATTAGTTACTTCATCTTTTATCCTATATGAATAACTTACATTTTAATAACATACGAAACATATAAATATTAGTTATACATAATTTGATACCAATATAATTCACCTCAAAATCAATTACCGAACGATCCATAATCAATTTTTTTGTCTATATTTTTGACATATAATGGTTAAACTTAGGAACCATAACATCAACAACAAACTCAGCAAACATGATGACCCTATTTTATTTTATTTTAATTTTTGAAGTGTGACGTTTTCAATGAGTGCCGTTGAGTACGATCAAATTAATTACAAGTCTGATAACAATCATTCAAATTTTACTATTAATAGTGGGAACCTTAGACAAAGGCACATTAAAATTAAATAAAGATAGTTCTGTTTTTGGGTACCCTGTGATATAGGATAATTATTTACTTATTAAGAATAATTGAGTAATTGAATTATTGCGAATTTGACTCTTTTGCGTACTTTATTTTTATTTATATTTGAAAAAGATACACGTATCACACGTATTTAAATCAATGCCAACTCATACAATACGGCACCAGCAAATAATCTGGACCTTCAAATAAATGACTTTTAAATCGAATTAATTTGGACCAAATAGCGGTGGGGTCAAAAATTAGTTTACTTTCCTTCCAATTATAACCCTTAGTTCGCCATAGACGTTTTGAAAAGTCTGAGGACATATCAAGGAATTTTTTTTTTTTTTGAGATATATAAGGAGAGCAAGTTATGATAGTTAAATAACTTACATACATAAACTGTATTTAAATTTTAATGGGGTAATTTTCTAATGGTATAATTATACTGTAACGGAAAAAGGCTTAAATATGTTATCGAACTTTTGGAAAAGATTTATTTATGTAATTACCGTTAAAGAAAAGGCTCATTCATGACATTATTTTTTAATAGTGATTTTGCAAAACCATTTTTTACACGTGACCAATTATAATTCGATCACGTCATTAATTTTTTAATAAGAAAATCCATAATTCTGAAAAAAATGAATTAATTTATTTTAATTTTTTTATTAAATAAATTGATGACATGGCCCAATCATTATTGGTCACATCATCAATTTTTTTAATAAAAAAATCAAATTCTGAATAAAAAATTATTTATTTTTTTGTTTTTTTATAAAAAAAATTGATGATATGGCCTAATTATAATAGATCACGTGTTAAAAATGGTTTTGCAAAATCACCGTTAAAAAATAATGGCATGGATGAGCCTTTTCTTTAACGGTAATAGCATAAATGAGTCAAACTTTTAACTGATGGCATAAATGAACATTTTCTGAAAGTTCAATGACATATTTGAGCCTTTTCTCCAATGTAAATGTAACTATTTACTAACGAAGATAATACCCCTCTCTCCCTTATTATTTGTCCACTTTTGAATTTACAGGCATATTGAGAAAATAATAATTGATACAGTGAGTTTGTTATTTTATCTCTATTAATTATGAAGTGGGTTAATTAAAAATTTAAGATTTTGAAAAATCTTTCTTTTTATATTAATAATTGAAAGTATAATAGGTAAAAATAATTTATTTTTTCTTGATTTATCAAAATGAATAAATAATTAAAAAAAACAAAAAAAAACTAAACAAATAATTAGAGACAGAGAGAATATAGAATTAATATTCCAATTGCATTTACTTGTGAAAGATATGTGTGAGATGTCTTAGTTAATTAGACAATGCATTCCTAAACATCATTTTATTAAAGTCGTACGTAAATATATTTTTTTTTAAAAAAATAATATTACTCCATTAATCAAGATGGAAAAAATTACATATATTACCATTTTAAGACCATAAAAACAAAATTAGTATCTAATCGCATTTACTTGTGATAGATGTCTCAATTACTCTTTTCTATCCCTTTTTAAATATCATTTAATTAAGGTCCGTCATGAATATATTCAAAATAAAATAATATTACTACATCTATCAAGATGGAAAAAAATTACATACATTACCAATTTTAGATCATAAGAATAGAATTAGTATCCAATGCTATTACTCTTTCCCATTCATTTTTTAATATAATTTAATTAAGGTCCCACATAAATATATATATTTTTTAAAAAAAGAATATTATTACTCCATTAATCAAATGAGTACTAAGATAGAAAAAAAATTACATACATTACCACTAATTGCATAATAAACATATACTCACAATTATATATGTGCTACTCAATAAAGTGAATATAACAAAGAAAGATTTTTTTTTTTTTTAAAAAAAACACTAAACTCTATATACTCGTTAATAATTAAATTAATTAGAGGTATTTATTGTTGAATTATGATCTTCAACTACCCCTTCATTACCAGCAAGCATTAAATATTTGTCCCTTCTTGTAAGATTAGTACACTCAAATCCCAATGCAGCACCTAATTGTCTTTGTATATAATTAGCCACTTCATGACTTGATTTTCCACCAGCACAAGTCAATTCTTTTGGTAATTTGCCTAATATTTCAACAGTGTAACAAGGCCTTGGATTCATCAAGAAGAAAATTGGGTCCAAACATTTAAGCCCACTAGCTGTTGTACCATAAAACATGCTAACATTTGTGTTCATAGCCACTGGTACTATTTCATCTGCTAATTCTGCAAATAGGGAACTGAACCTTAATAGATATGGCTCCCTACACGTTGTTCCTTCTGGACATACCACTAAGTCACCTATAAGAAAAATTGAAAATCGTAAGTTTAAAGTTATATATAACGAAAAAATAAGAATATTTTTTTGACATAACCTTCACAAAATGAATTTTTGATGTTTAGTAACAAAAGTTATTAGTTTATACACATAGAAAATAGAAAATTGTATGTCTGATCAAATACTTTCACGTTGAATGAAAAAAAAAGGGAGTATTTTGATATTGACTATAGTAAGAAATCATTATGAATTTTGTATGTTTAGCGACAGAAGTTGTCCATATAGAAAAAATTATTGTATGTCTGGTCAAATAATTTCACGTTGAAAGGAAAAAAAATAGGAGTATTGTGACATTACCTTCACTAAGCAATCTTTGCATGGCCTGTCCATCTTTTTGTCTTGATCTTGTCAATCTCACAGTTTTAATAGGAGCAAGAATTTCAGACATTTTGCTTAAACTATAAGTCACTGCTGTTAAAGGTTTTCCCAAAGAAGTGCTAAGAAAGACAGGGTCCAAAAGTGTTCTATGAGTGCAAACATATAGGACTCCTTTGTCATTTTCAGATCTTGGAGGGTCAGTACCTTTAACTCTAAGTCTTATACCACTTAATTTTCCCAACAAAACAGCTACTTTGTATGGCAAACATATGCCAATTAAGATTCTAAAAATAGCTAGTGGAATTCCAATTGGTAGCCACATAAACATGGCCAATGTTGCAAGAGGTGTAGGTAAAAATGCCAGCCTTCCATCATGAAAAATTAATGGCTTTGGGTATTTTTCCCTTGGTAATATTGAACTTGTAGTAGTAGTATCCTCTTTGTTCACCACATAAGCTTCCTGTATCAAACGCGAAATTAGAATTTCAACTTTATGTATCGTTATGTATTCAGACTAAAATTTTCATGATTGTTTGAGCAACAACTAATGAATTTAACTGAATAGCTTTAAATTAAATGATTTGACTCTGATGATAAGAATATTGAACATAAATAGCCAATGTGACATGATATGTGAAATGAATGACAAGTTTTGATGTTTACAAAGTTGTGTAACAAAATGTTGATGAATTTAATTTCATTTTTTTTTTGTATAATGAAAATATTCAAAAAACTAAATGCAGAATAATTATATGCCTTGAAAGTGTCAGGTCACTACAAAGTACTGAATAAATAAACATCTGAAGAATAATGGGACCAGATTTAGTTGAAGGTCTTTTTCATTAGCAGAAGCTTTCTTAAATACCCTGGAAAAGGAATACAACTGTAATTAATTAGTGTAAGACTTGATAAATGAAAAGTGATGTGGATAGAAAAATTATATTTCCTCTGTCTAATTCAATAATATCGGAGTTTAATTGTATATAAAGTTTTTTTAAAAACAAATAAATATATTTGTATATTTCTATAGGGATAGTGTGGGAGTGTCGGCTACAGTATTTATCTTGAAAAGTCTACTGAATATGTAGATATTATTGATTTAAGAGTAACTTCAATAATTATACAAAATAAATAATTGATGATCCCTCCTCTACAGACCTATAAGGACGGAGGGAGATTATCGACTATGAATCAGCCAAACTAAATAGCCTTAATTTAAAATATAGTATTTTGACTTAAAAGTCCATTGAATAAATATATAATAAACTAAAAATTTTAAACTCTAAAAATTATAAATTTCGGAGACATAACTATAATAATTCGTACTAGTTTGAAAGAAATTCAATAATTTTTGCTAAATACTTGTGTTTATATTAGAAATTTCATTAAATTTGTATAAATTTTCAAGTGTGAACACCATAACCAAAAAAAAAGTCATTAATTTAATGACATATTTAGGATACATAAAGTTTAAGATCTAGCTACACCTATTCATACCAACCAACATCCTTAAAATTAATAATTTATTCCTCATAATATTTCAATAATTATTAAGATCATATCACTAAAAGTAAAACAAAAAATCAAAATTTAAAATGAAGAAATTACAAAAAAAATAAAATACGTTATTTCTTAACAGATTAAAAAGAAAAAAATGACATACACCGAAAGAGCACCCCATCAAGAGTTGTGATGGAGTGATACAAAATAGTATTTGATAAAAAATATTTTACCGCTTAAAACGAGAAGTTCAGGTACAAACACGAATAACTGGTAACTCAAAGTAGATGTCAAACACCAAACTGAGTTACGATGGAGTGATAGAAATTATAAGTTTTACTGCTGAATACGAGTTTTTCATGCACAAACACAAATAACTCTACCTCAAAACAGATATCGAACGCAAAAAAAAAAAGAAGAAAAAAACAGAGAAAGGACTGAAGAACATACCTTGCAAAGTGAGATAAACAAATGATCATGAAAACTTGAATTTCCAATACCAATATCTGGTTTTTTCTCACCAACAACTTCCATTAAAGCTCTATGCTTACTCAAAATCCCAGAAGATGAAACAAATCCACTAAAATAATTCCCAAAACAATGCAACTCAGTTCCTTTAACACAATCAACACTCAAATACTCCTTCAAAAAACCTTCCACCATAACTCTAGGAACACTCGTAAAAACCATTCTTTCCCCTGCAGATTTCATCAACTCGTAAACACGAACATTCAAATTTTCAAGATAAAATTTGGGCAAAACAGCTCTACCAACACATTCAACATCCTTAATTTTCATCCCACAGAAAGATATGAACACCATAACTCTCAGTTTAGCTTCGAAATCAAGAACGAATAACAGGGGACTCGATAGAAGTAAAAACAGAGCTCTTAATATACCACCACCTTCGAAAGCAATTAACATGAAATAAGGAAAAAATGATTCAGATCTAAGTAATGTAGATTGAATATCACATACAACTGTTTCAGATTTTCTTGAATTGTTGCATTTTGAAATATTGGGATAAATCGGAATTTGATGAGATGATCTGAAAGAAGAAGAATTCTTGAAAAAAATTCGCGAATTTTTAACTTTCATTGCTGCTTTATAACATGAATTTGCAAGGAGTTTATAGACAAACCATTCTGCTAGTTTAAGTAAAATCATTGGAAAAACTGTGTTTTTTACTGCAAATGTCATTTGTGAGATTGAAATTATTATTTTTGAAGAGAAAAGTTGTAAAGGTTTTTGATGAAAATTAGAACAGAGGAAGAAGGAATTTATAGGGGAAAAAAAATTTAAGAACGTTGACTCTTTGCATTTACTTGCCGCCCAAATTAAAAAAATGGTTACTTTCTTTGATATTTCGTTTTTTTTTTAATAATATTTTGTGAGAATTTTTTTTATATATAAAATAATTGGTATTTTTATACCTAGGTGATCTAATTTATTTATTTTTGTTATATTTGGTTAGCAACATTTGGGTAGGTTAGAGTGTTGGTGACCGTCTACCTAGTTTTCTGTTTTTGTTTGAAAATATTATAGAGCTTTTTCTTTTTTTTTTTGCTAGTTTTGGAAAACAGCACACTTGCCCACTTCTTTACCCTAATCATGGTTGAATTTGTATATTCAATTATATTAGTTTATATTAATTTGTTATGAGAAAGTTTAAATGAAAATTAGTATTGACTAAGTATGGTATAAGAGTAGGATCGAATGTAAGCCCTCAGAAAATTAGACGGTCGTTGAGTGGAGATATATTTTGTTGGGGAATGTGTGTGTGTCGAAAAGGTGTTGTCTTTTGTATTTTCTTAAAAATGATGATTAATTTATGGTTTCAAAAGTTAGAAGGTAATTTTAGGATTTACGACTAGACTCTTTCGATAACCAGTCAAACTTTTGCGACTACTCTAAAGTCGAACCAATACATATTTCTTCTTTTCTTCTTCAAAATTCTTCTTCCTTATTTTCTTTTTCCTTTTCTTTGGATTTCTATATACTATTTATTTTCAGTTTTTGAGTTAAAATATTTGTTGATAAGTAGTTGTGCTATTGAGATTTTGATTATTTACACAGAAATTAAGTATATTAATTTTTGATAATAATTGGTGCTGCACTTTAAAAAGACGGACGCCTCACTGTTCGCCTCATCTTGTGGCGAGGCAGACTCTTATCGTCTTTTGCCATCTAAAACACTTGTTTGAATTAATAGTGCTCCTCCCTTTACATTAACTTTTGGAGTGAAACTAATACCTAAAGCCTTATTTGATATGGTATCAAAGTCAACGTGTTAAGTCCCTCCATCCTTTGATCTTATTTTTGAAGTCTGAGTTATGTTCAGATCAAATTTGATAATATTAAATTATGAACTCATAATTTCAATAATGCAAGTGAGTGTTGATTAGAATGATCCTCATCGGATTAGGAAAAGAACGTTGGGCTTCTTATAAAGTTTAAACAATCTTCTTTTTTATGAACTTATTTTTTTTTTATTCTCCTATAAGTTAAGCCCTAAATCAATTTTTTGATAATATTAAAATTCTGAACTCAGATCAAGTAAAAATATAAAAAATGAATTCCTCATTTACATATGTGCTTACCTATAGATGTCCTAACACCAACATAATATTGTTAAAAATTAACGATACATATAACTTAAACTCGTATGATATGATGTAAACACCGAGTAACATTTCCTTTTTCGTCTCCACCTTTCTTGTTTGACTTTTCCTTGCATGAATAGGTCGTGTGTTGAAGTGTGTGCAATATATATTGGTATGTATACCCTTTTGGGGCCCTACAATTACCAATATCCAGATAAATATAAATAGAAATGACCATCATTAATTCCCTCTGAATTTCAATAAATCCATACCAGAAAAAAAACAATTAATCAACAAACTTTCTTAAGCAATCCAGTTAATTTATTAACTGTTTGACCATATTGAACTTAATCTTTTTTATTTATTTTATATATAACTCAAAGAAAACACGTCTATTAACACGACATGCAGTTAAATTACAACCATAAACTACCCCACCGTTGACTTTATTACTACTATATTAATTAATCAATTTGTAAAAAGATATTTAAAATTAAAATTAGTTTTTGTCAATTCTATTTTCCTTTTCGGTTGGATGTATTCAATTAATGTAAGTGATATTGAATGATATCTGCTAGTGTATCTTGATAAGTATATAGTTATCACCATCCATAATTTAATTTTATAGAATATTTTTGTATCATAGATGTGAATGGCCTAGATTTTCGTTTTTGGTATTTTACGCCGAGACGTGATTATTTGAAGTAATTTTTTTTTAATATATATATATATCATAATGTAATGAAAGATAATGAAACAATTAAAGATTGATTTTGAAGTTTCATCTAGTAAAACATTTAAGGATGTCACTTCGAACGAGTTTTTAGAGGGAAAGACCCTCAAGAATCAGTGTACCATCACGGGAGAGATATCTTTTTGAAGAAATTTTATACCTTCTCTCGAATCTCGATTCAAAACTGAGGAATTAATTCCGAGTCCTTCACACATATACAAGTTCCTGCTCATTTACGTTTGAGTTCAACATCCCATCATAATATATTTGATTTATTGACTTTTGTTGTTTCGTAAAGAGGTCACTAAACTATTGAAAATAAGTTTATAAAGTCATTTTTTTTCTTTTTATTAAAAAAAAGTAACATATATTTTATTTACCAAAAATGTATTTATATACAACCTATTATCTGATCAAAATTCCACTATACCTCGCCTCTACAATATCTTTATGCGCCTACAAATGTCTAGCGATGACGGAGCTAAAATTTCAATTAAAATGCGTTAAAATATAAAAAAGAATAATCATATAAAAGTTGTGGAGTGTATGATTAAAAAATATTCTTATTTAACCGTTATAATTTTTTGATGAAGGGTATACATGGGCTATCGCATTTGTTAACACCCT